>PVKM010010599.1:0-34658 GCA_004027735.1 Carollia perspicillata | reverse complement strand
TTCAGCTGTTTCAAACCCTGTCGATGTGTGACTCCCCGTTGTACTCTGCCTTGTGTAGGTGGACATGATCGTGACTTTGGGAGGACTTGCCGGGCGTTTCGACCAGATCATGGCATCCGTGAGCACCTTGTTCCAAGCGACTCGCATCACCCCTTTGCCCATCATAATCATCCAAGAGGAGTCTCTCATCTACCTGCTCCACCGAGTAAGTGAAGAATAAGCATGATGTCAGCTGTAGTTTGTGGTACAAACTCCTAACCTTTGGGTAGATGAGGAGGGACCACCCGCCCCCTGTGTCTGTGTGCGACTTCAGTCCTTCCCCTGTACACCGAACAGGAAAAGGCGGAGGAGAGGCCTCAACGTGTCCATTTTATTAGACCTATGGAAAAACTCTGTAACCCTTAATTAAATTGACTAAGAATTAAATTTAGCAGCTTTGCTTTTTGAGCAGCTGAATATGAGGAAAATCTCAGTAGAGGAAGTACAAAGCTTGGCAAGTATTTTAAGTGGAATTCTCATATATTTTCAGTGTTGTAACTATATTCTAACTATATGTAACTATATAGTTACACATTCTAACTAATTCTAACTCTAACTAGAGTTAGAGTTAGTTGGCAGGTATTTTAAGTGGAATTCTCATATATTTTCAGTGTTGTAACTATAATTGGAAACTGGGTTTGATTTTTTAAGCACTTAAAATCTTTAACTTTCACTGTTCTTAGGTTGCCTGCTTATTAATTTCACTGCCTCTGAACAAATTTCTAATGACAATGTCATTCATTTCCAATGATAAACAGTGAGAAAATTTTCTGATAATGTAGTGCTTAGAGCAGACTTCTTATTACATAATGTTTTATAAGGTTGATTGGTGCATTTCACTTTGAAGAATAATAATTTGGTAACATGTTTTCAAGACAGTGGACAGTTTTTTCTTTTTGCCTGCCATCGCAATGTCCTACCTGTCCTCTAGCTTCTACTCCATCTGTACTCATTCCCTAAAACTTGTCATTCGGTTAATACAGTGCGTGTGGTGCGTGCTCACTATTGTGCAGCCACATTTGCATTTTTTCTGGTTCTCTGCATTGTCGGGCGCTGTTGCTTTCTGGAACACTCCTCTGAGGTGTGGAAGGTGTTCTGTCCATTTATGTAGTCCACAGACAGTGTCGATGCGTCTGCCCCCTCCCCGCTGCACTGCTGGGCAGTTAAGGATTTAGAAAACGTAGTGAGGTAGGATCTCTGCCCTCCAGTGCACGTTCAGTGAAGCGGGCATTTGTAAAACTTAAACATAAAGCGAGGTTCCAACACTGCTACAGAAGACGATGCGAGACTATGTAATTTGGTCGTGGGTGTGGTAAGGAAAGGCTTCACAGAGGCACTCACCTTTTAGTCACTCGATCTATTGAACAAACGTCTATTGAGCACTTGCTGTATGCCAGGCACCTCTCCAGGAACACAGCAGCAAGCGGGACAGATAGAACCACTTCACTCCGTGGAACATGCATTCTCTTGAGCTTACACTGTAGCAGAATCTTCAAGGGCCAGTAAATATGTGCTCTGGGAGGTGATGGCAAGGTGATTCAAGCCAGAGGGGCCGCCAGAGCGAGGGGGAGGTGCAGCACCTACAGTGGGACCTACAGCAGAACGGAGAGGTGCGGGAGGTAAGGCTCAGCCCTGGGCTGCGTGCCAGCCATGAGGAGCCTTGAGTTCCGCACGGTGAGGTGTGAGCTGCTTGCCCGAGGTTATGGGAAGTCACTAAAAGACCTCACTTGGCCGCGTGGCTTGCTCAGACGTACTTCTCAGATTCCTAGTTATTTGTTAAACACCTGTCATTTCCCCACTGTTTGTGAAGTTCAAAGCCACTGGGATGCGTTGAGCTTCCTTTGCCATGTCTTATTAACTGACGACGTGATTGCTGATGAGCCCACTGTGACCCGTCCCCGTAGACGAGCGCACTGCTAGTGTTGGCCACTGATGCGCGGCCGTAATTTTTGAAAAGCAAAATTGGGAGATGAAGCGATAGAAAAGTCGACATCTCAAAAATGGCCTCAGCTCTCAAGACCTTGTCGTTGGTTTGGGGCCCTGTCCCTTCACTGTGATGTGAATGACTGGGGACTTCCTGTCTTGTTCCTCTGGGGAGTCACCAGAGCCCTCAGCCTACAGATGGCTATCCGTCACCAGTTTGGAAGACTCGGCCATCGCGTCTCCCAATGTTGTGTGTGCCCTCTTATTTCTGCCTTCTCCTACAACTCCAGTTGAACAAACAGAAGAGCCTCTGACCATACCGCACAGATCTCAAGACTTTGCTTTTGTATTTTCCGTGTCTTCAGGTCCCCGGCTACATTCCGAAATTCCCCATCGCTGTCATTTTCCATTTCCGTGTTGTCTGTTTTGCTGCTAACCCCATCCCTTCAGTTTTTAATTCCTTCTGTGGCTCTTCTTTCTAACATGCTCACCCTTCACTCACATTTTCAAGGCTCTTTGTGAAAACGTAATTGCCATACTTATTTTATCGTTTACAATAATTCCAACCACTGCAGTCATTATAAGTCAGCTTTTATGTTCACTTCTGCTTTTATATTTTGTAATCTCGATTCCTCCTGTGTTTTGTGATTACTGGCCATGACCTCATTTCTGGGAACTTTACCTGTAGGAATTATTTGTTTTCTTTTTCCTTTGTTAAAGATTTTATTTATTTATTTTAGACAGAGGGGAAGAGAGGGAGAAAGACAGGGAGAGAAACATCACTGTGTGGTTGCCTCTCACATGCCTCCTACTGAGGACCTGGCCCACAACCCAGGCGTGTGCCCTGACTGGGAATTGAACTGGCGACCCTTTGGTTCCCAGGCTGGTGCTCAGTCCACTGAGCCGCACCCGCCAGGCCTGCCTGCAGGAATTATTGGAAGTGTGAGTTAAAAGTGAGCCCAAGCGTCATGTACGGTGGACTCCTAGCCCAGTTATTTGTAGGCGGCAATGACTTAAGACGTCTTGTCTGAGACTCTTTTGGACCCTTCAGGCGGTGTGCATTCTGAAGGTAATTCCGCCGGGAGTCTGAAGTCTGGTTACAAAGGCTCGAGGGAGGCTCGCTGCTGCTTCCCAGCCGTGGAGTGCCACGGCTCAGTTGGGCGCCTTTCCCCAGGGTCCAGCGGGAGCGCCATCTATGTCCATCTGCACGCCGAGAGACTTGCTTCCCTTGGTGCAGCCTCCCTTTGCACTGCCCACTCGGGCAGACCTGGAGCTTTGTCTCCTGGAGACTTTCAGTACTCATCGGCCTTCAGGACTAAGTTCAAGTTCATCTGATTTGGTGCACACCTAATGTATAACACATGAAAGTTAAATCTGATGTGCTTCTGAGACGAAAACTTAGGTTTTTTGCTTGTGAGTATTCTTTTAAACAAAGTGGCTATTTGATACATTTTAAAAGAATCCTTTTAATTTTTTTCTAGTATTTTTTAATTGTTTTCAGTTAGCCAGGTTACTCATCTACCACACTGCCTCTATAAATCAGGTTCTGCCCTGTGTTGCAGTAATAATTAACCTGCAAAACAAAATCACAGAGGTTCCATTAACCAGGATTAACTTCAAGTTTTTTCTCATTCCTGGAAAGTCTGGCTGGTGGTTTGACAGCATCTTCACTTAAGTTAAGCCGACTGGAACACATCCCAGTGACAGGGGAAAGGACTGCTAGACAAGGCACCCCCTGTGTTTACAGCCCCCCCCCCCCCCGAGCCGTGTCCTGTGTCACCTTCGGTGGGAACACAGCTATGCCAGCCCAGCACAGCGGCAGGGCAGTTTAGGAGAGGAAGGAGGTGGGCCAGGAGAGGAAATGCTGTGTGACCACAGACTGCCCGACTCCCAAGTGTGCAGAGGAAGTCCCGGTCATAACCTACATAATTTCTAGCAGTGTGATTTTTGCATTTATAAAACATGTTAAACTTTAGTTAGTTCTTACAGCAGAACCTCCAGTTCTCTGGTGATTTTGATTTTGTGTCATTGAAACAATTGGGAAGCTACCTTACTCTGAGAGAGTAACTATTACATAGGGTGGGCAGAACCGACATGCAGGGCCTCCCCTCTGTCCTGTGGAGGAGTGGCAGTGGTCAGCCCAGACCGGCCTGTGGGGCCAGCAGGGCCCTCTTTCCCCCTCTTTCCCCCTCTTTCCCCTCAGTACTGGAGACGTCTTCCACAGACACGTCTTAGGTCCCTGCTTTTCTGTCACCTTTCCTGAGAGAGCAGTGAGATGATCACTAACTCAAATGCAAGGGTCAAGTGTGTCTCAGGGTTTTAGATAATGAACCAGTCATGGTCATCATACTTTAAGCAGCTGCAATCTCCACAATATTATTTTTATTGATTGATTGGAGAGAGAGAGAGAAACATCTACCTGTTGTACCACTCACATAGGACATAGGCGTTCATTGGTTTGTTCATGCACGTGCCCTGGCCGACAGTCAAACCTGCAACCGTGCTGTGTTGGGACGCTGCTCTGACCAACTGAGCTACCCGGCCAGGGCATGACATTGTTATTTCAAATAAGATACATCTTGGCTACACGTAAGGGTATATATATCTCATCTCGTTGCCATCCGTACCCCTAAATTAAACCGAAGTGACTCTGAGCTTCCCTCAACTCTAACCAAATCTGCACATCACAAGTATCTTTATTATTTGAATTGATGAAATGAGATTATCATTGAGTTTTGCTAAAATACTTCGAAAGTGGGAAAACTCAATATGAGTGTTCATTATTATGAGTATATTTTTAAGGACAATGACTGCTGGATTGGTTCTGTAACTACAGGTCGTCTGAAGTTGAAGGTAGTAGCAGGAGGCATGGACCCGGTCTGGGAACAAACGTTTCCATGTGCTGCGTCTGTGCGGGGCTGCGAGGTACCTGGCATAGCCCTGGACCCTGGGGCTCCAATGTGCTTCTCTTGATCTTTCCGAAGAAGCCTCCCTACCTCCTGATCAGCATAGTCTGCACGTGAGACTCGCGAGACTGGGTGCGTGCAGGCGTCGTCAGCCCGCGTCCACTGGAGTAGCCATTGTAGCCATCTGGGGTCGCGTGCGTGTCCAGGAGCGGTTCGCTTCACACTGTTTAGGTTGTTCCCGCTCAGAGCCCTTCATCTCCATTCTCTTTTCAGTCCCCTTTCAGTGGCTTATTTTTGCTAATTGCAAATGGGATTTTACAAGGAGGCAATAATGTAGTTTGAGGTCTGTATAACTATGACACAGCGTTTAGAATTTTTTAGCTGGTTGGCTTCTTGGGATGTAATGTCTTTTGTATTGTGTTTTGGTTCATTTCCTCACTATGGATCAAATGTCATTGTGAGTGAAAACCTCGGTAGGCAGCATTCACTTTGAAGGAAGGTTTAATCTGCCATTTTAAAATAGAAAATTAAAAATAGAAGGAACTATAGATCCTACCTTGAAAGTGAGCATCCCCCTTCACTTCCCAAAATGTGTTCTGAGAAAGACATCGTGACCGAATTTCATGAGCAGGGGAGTTGAGGAGGTTGGGGAGTGACATCATGGACCCTAAGTGCGCACCCCAACGTCGGCTGCCGGGCGGGCAGGACTCCTCCTGAAGACGGCCAGGCGCTCAGGGCCACAGTGGTCTCGCTCACCACGCCGAGTGTGGACAGCCCCGGGTCTCACGGACACACTTTCTCATTTTATGGCCTGTGCTCCTACAGAAACATTAGCTTCTGTACACTGAGCATAAATTACCTTTTATCTGCAAGCTTTATGGCAGTTGGTAATACAAGTTAATAGGATTTATGACCACGAAATGAGATGTCCAGGAGTTAATGAGGCGTGCCTTTCGCATTACCCTAAACCTCGCGGGGTGGCGGCTGCGACGGCCCGGGGTCTGGTGCAGGGAGTGCTGCTACAGCGCTGACTCCTGTCGGCTGCTGTCTCTCCCGGACAAACTTGAAAAAGGCCGTATCTTTTCTTCCTCCTGATCTGAGTCGTGCGTGCCGCTGCTTGTTTTTTCCCCTCTGTTGAGATTATTAATCACTCTCTAGATTCCCACTATTTTACATACTGCATCTCTGTAATGCTGGTAATGAACCTAATAGAAGTGTGACTAGTCTGATAGAAGAAGCTGGATACTGGTGATGCAAGCATGGCCTGGGTGGGGTTTCTGCTGAGACCGGAGCGGGGGGCCTGTCCCCCTCAGGTAGCCACGTCAGCGCAGGCTCATCTGCCGTGACCCCAGAGAGGCGGTTCCCAGAAGGAACTGGAGGGAGGGGGCAGCGGATTCCCAATTCTAAACGACACGGATCATCTTCTCACTGTTTGTTGCCCAATTATAATTCCTTTCTTGGAGATAGCCATTATATTTTGTTCATCCTCTGTAATTTTTTTTGTTGTTGCTGTTGCTCGACCTTTTAGAGTCTCCAGTATGAACTACATAGTAGCACATGACCATTAAATAGTAGTATAAATAGTGTAAAGACTTGGAGACCATTTTATAGGTGAGCAATTGTATGGCGTTAAAGGTAAGAGGATTTGCCCAAGTTTATACACAGTATGTCTTTGAAAGAAAAATTATGCTGGAATTGAAGTAGGGCTCACACCATGAGGGTCTGAAAAAAGGATCACTGGGCAGTTTACATTTATAATCGGCCTGTCACACGGAGCTCACAACCCCCCTTTCCCCAAATGAGTAAACTCGGAGCTGGGCACGAAGAAGAGAGGGTGGCGTCTGTTAGCACGCACGCTAGAAAGTCTCCGCTGGGGGAACCCAGAGTGCGAGGCAGCATGATGACCGGGATTCTGGATCGGGCACCGGGTGCCGTCCTCCTAGGAGACAGAGGATGAGAAGAACAGGCCAGAACGGGAAGACGGGCAGCTGGCTGTGGGATGTAAACGTATTAATCTGTCTTTGGAAATGAGTAGGGCTGCCAAAAAGAAGACAAATATACATAAAGAGATCCTGGCCTGGTGATACGTACACCTTGAGAGTCGTTATTGTAAACATGGTAACACAGAAAATGTGGGAGTGCAGCAGCACTTCCCCATTGTCATCACTTTTCACCACTTTTTCATCGGCAGCATTTTCATCGCTTTTTAAAATCCGTGGGCCTGAGAGTCCATCTAAAAATCAAAATTTATTAAGATACAACGTTCCTCCTTTTCTAAACCTTAAAAATATATATTCGCATGTGTATGATAAAAGGTAAAATAACAATCATTGTACTTAGTTCATCTGATGTTCCCCACATCCATATAACTAGGAAGTTTTAGATGCTCTAATGTATTATTTCCATTTTCAAAACTGTTCACGGTTGCCTCCTCTTGTAAAATTAGGTGCCTGGGCGTCCCAGGGTGGCAGCCAGAGCCGTGACTCTGTCCCTTAGTTCCCAGTCGGCAGGTGCTGTCTTCCCGGTTCGTGGGAGCTCATTACGGGGAGCCAGAGCTCCTCTGAGTGGCTGGCCACGTGTTAGTGTCGTGTTAGAACAAATGAACGAGGGTAGTGGTGGCAGGCTTCAGGCAGCCTGGCTATAATGAAGTCTCAAGGGGAGAGGAGTGAAATGACAGCCCTGATACCTGCCACTCACCCACACGACATACACATTTTTTGACCTTCAAGAAATCTTTCACTGAGAGGTTTATAGAAAGATGCCCATCAGCAAAAACTCGTGGTGATCGCTCACTAATTCCAAAGTAGCAAGGGAGGAAACGTCAAAGTCAGTCTGCATGGAAACTGTTTAAAAACTTACATGAACATCAGCCTTTCATGTTCAACCACGGGTGACAGAGAGTCAGTTTTGGAGACTTAAAGCACTCCACAAGTGGCCTGCGCGCAGGTGCAAGCAGTAGAAAAGATCACATCAGCGTTTCTCTGCGCTCTGTCCTCGCAATTCATCATAATCCAATTCTGGGTAGAGGCGTAGGATGTTGGATGCTGCCTGCCGTCTTTTCCTTTGGCCCCCGCCCCCACCCCCGGCCTCCATGCAAGGACACTAGCGCACTGTTAAGTGTACTTAGCTCAATTGAGCATCACTTCAGCATCTTTCTCTGATTGGAAACGAAGGTCGCCGGGGCTGTACCAGTGAACCATGAAGTGATCGGAGTGTTGGCAGCAGAGACGTGAAGTGAGGCTCTGGGAGGGTGGTCCCCAGGAGCGCAGGCTTCTGTATCAAGAGCACCGCGGGGCAGCACCGCGGGGCTCCTCCGTTCTTTTTTTTTACCCTTTCAGGAAGTATATTTTCTTTTTTTTTTATTTTAATTGTTTTTCAGTAGTTTTCTGTCTTTTACTCCCATCCCAGACCACCCACCAGTGCTCCCCACCTCCCTCCTCTTTCCACCCCCTTTAGTTTTTGTCCATGTGTCCTTTATACTTGTTCCTATAATCCCCTCCCTTTTTCCCTGAAATTCTCTCCCCTCTCCCCTCTGGCTACTGTCATCCCCTTTTCTGTTTCAATGTCTTTGACTATGTTTCGCTTGCTCGTTTGTTTAGTTGCTTCCTCCGGTCTGCATTACGTCTCATCCAGGGAGGACTCTTCCTCCTTTAGCCAGGAGCTGTTTGTTCCTTCATTCCGAAAGGGATCGAAACCGAAAGGGAAGGAAAAGTGGGAAGTTTACACAAAGAAAGATAAGCTAGGATCGCTGATACTTGAGGGCACTCACTCCAACGGTACATACACCCCGTGTAGTTTGAAGATCTTCCAAGGGGTGGTGTAAGCTGCCTCACCCTCATACATACACATACATCGTACAACTCATGGAGTGTGCGTGTGTGTGCACACCCCCCTGCCCCCTGCAAGAATCTTACCTCTTCTAAGCCAATCTTACTGAGAAGAAGGAAAGTAAGTATTCTGTCTCTCGGGTCTTTGGGGGAGGATGTGGTTTTTTTTCCTTGTTTTTATTTTAAGTTATATTTTATTGATTATGCTGTTAGAGTTGTCCCAATTTCTCCCCCTTCACTCAGCATCCCCCACTTCCTCAGGCCACCCCCCACCTTCGTTCATGTCCAGGGGTCATGCGTTTGAGTTCTGTGGCTACTCCCTTTCCTGTTCTGTACTTTACATCACTGTGGCTGTTTTATAACTACCTATTTGTACTTCTTAGTCCCCTCATACCTTATATAAGAAAAAGATCAAAGCTATGAACAATAAGAGGGTAGTAAATACATACCTGTCAACAGTTGAGTCTAAAAACCAAAGCAAACCAGAAGAACAGAGACAGAGTCAAGGATACAGAGAGCATTTTGACGGTTGCCAGACGGCCAGGGGCGGGGTGTGGGAGGGGTGAAGAGGATGTGCTTTTGGAAAACCGCTGTCCTGTGTGGTTGTCTTTTAAGAACTCCACTTAGTCCTTCATAACTTCGTCGTGATCAGAATCAATATATTTGACTTGATGCCTATGGAATAGTTTAACAGTACAATTTATAAAAATGTATCAGAGCCAGGAACAAAGTTAACAGAGTATAATCCAAGATGACCAGTACAGAGAGAGAGAGATTAATGTGACGAAAGCTGTTGCCAGCGTTACACTGGCTCCTGAAGAAGACTGAGATGGTGCCGACCTGATGTCAAGTAGACAGGGTAACCCAAACGGCAAATACACCGAATGTTAATATATGACTGACATCTCTGAGAGTCCCAGAGGAATTATAAAGTGGCCTCTGCTCCCAAAAGGCTGGAAAATCACGGAAAGTAATACTGTTCGAGTTCCACGGCACTTTCAGTTTGCGAAGTTCCTCATCGCCTTCTCACTTACTTCCAGCAGCCCCGTTAAGCACGCGGTAAGGTGTATGGTCCCCGTTTCTCAGAAGAGGGCATGCGCACGGGCTTTGCAGTGGTAGCTTAGAACCCGTGCTTGCCCTCTGAGTGTCACTGGGTCGCACGGAGGGCTGGGAAAGCCTGAGGGGTAGTCAGCTGCAGGTGTGTGTCTTCTTCGCGCCGAGTACGGTTCACGCAGGTGGATGCGTTGAAATCCTCTGCATAGCTGTTTGTTTCTTCCTAACCAGCTTTTTTGGAAATTTAACCAGCTTTTTAAAGCAACTTTTATGAAAATTATCATATTATATACAGAGAATTCAGAAGAATAGTATAATGAACAATATATTCCAACCATTTTTAATTTTTTAACATTTTACTGCACAGGTTCTATCAATCTAGACACACAAGGGACCCCCTCCCCCCAAAATGGAATCATCTCTGGAGGGTGGGCGCCTGGTAGAACCAACAGGCTTCCCCCGCTAGGTGAGTGTTCTGGGAACCCACCTCTAGCAGTGTGCCAGCTGGCGTTGGAGTAAGAGGCTGAATTCGGCCTCAGTGAATTCGCGCAAAGACTCTTTCAGCACCTTTGCCCTTTCATGACGGGCGGTCTGTGAGTGCACCCGCCCACACCGCTGAGCGCTCAGCAGCTTCCGACCAACCCAGCACGACCCCCGTGCCCCGCCCTCCCTGTGCGCCCAGTCTCACCCTGAGCGACTCTTTCTGGTTTCCCAGATGAAAAAAGTCCTCAGAGGGAAATGTTTGCCCATGTGGAAGAGGTGAAACAAAAATTGGTAGAAGCACGAAAAGGCATCAAAACCGACAAGTTCAAAACTGTTTTGAGCAGTGGGGAAAAAAGTCTCAATAGGCGTATCACATCCAATGGAGAGTACTTTGAAGGCGACTGGAGTTTAAACATGTAAGAATAAATGCACAATTTTTTATAGAAAAATTCCTGGTTTTTTGGGGGGGAGGGGTTGGTAATCATTTAACATAAATTCCAGAGGTCACGCCACATCACCATGAACACGTCAGCGTGGGAGGTGTGTTCAGAAAGCAAGATCCAGGCAACGGGGGGCGTTTCACCCCTGTGTGGCATTTACTGTGGACTTTTCCAGTGAGCTCAGAAACAAAAGGTGAGGAAAGTTTTGGAATCTTCCAGATTCTTGTATAAATCATGAGTTCATATTGATCATTTTGACTTCAGTTTTAATGTATTTTTGAAACTGGTTTTTTATATTTTTTATGTTTTACCCTCCCGCCACAAATCCTGGCTTGAAATAACTTTGCTTCTTTTGTACTATAATATATAGTAACTAGTTTCAAAATTATAAGACCCATCATACTACAAATAGAAAAACTAATAAATTAAATTTAGGAATTTTTGCAAGTCACTGTCTTTATATGCCAATCAATATTATATCTAAAATCTGTCATTTGAAATATTAAATTTTGTTCTTTCTGTTGTCATGCTACTAGTTTAGCAATTAGGTTCATTTTTTTGCAATTTAGTTAAGTGAAGCTTTATTTTTTAATTATCACTTTGAACTATTTTAAAGTAATTTCACAGTTCAATAGGCAAAGCTTGACAAAAAAGATGAAAAAGACCTCAGGGGAGTCTGGCCTTCCTGCCTGTTCCCCTCACCACCAGCACTCTCGGAATCTTCCAGATTCTTGCAAAAATGAAAGGAAAACCAACAAATATGTACATACTTTCTCATTTTCCCTTTTTTAAAACATGAATTTAGTGTCCTAGAAATACAACACTTCTCTGCTTTTCACTTCACAATGTGTTTTGGAGACTACTCTTTATTCAGTCATAGCTAGCATCCTCATCTTGAAATGGCTGCTTAGTACAGTACTGTATGGAAGTACCTAGACGTGCCGTAATTTACCCACGCGTAGCTGTTTTGAGAGAACATACTGCTGATTCAGACTAGCTAATTCTCCCAGTGGTGGCCACGCAAACTGTGAGAATCTTTCTCCGGCGATTCTGTGTGAGTCCCCATGAGAGACATATTTTACTCTCAAAACCCCTTATGAGGTGGAGACACTGTGACCCAATTTTGAAGATGAGTAAAGTGGGTCTTAAAAAGATGAATTGAGTTGTCAGGGTTATTCCGCCAGCTGACAGTCCAGCCACACTGCACGCCCACGTCAGACCCACCCCTCAGCTCTCTCCGCTCCATGATTCTCTATGATGCATGAGCTTGGTATGGTGCCTTTCCGTGTAGCGCAACAGTGTCGAATGGGAAACTCACGGAGGAAACGTAGCCTGTAAAGACCCCAGTTCTGTAACAGAGAATTAGGCGTCCCTGCCACCTTTTGTGGAGCGTGGATAGGTTTTTAAGTAGAAACAAGTGACGGGACATGATCGGTTTCCTTATCAAGGAAGAAGAATATTCTACTCTAGCTGCGATAGTAATGATGATGAACCCGAGTCTGCCCCTTTTGGAAAAAGTCACGTTGATAGAGCAGCCTCAACATTGATTAATTGTGTCCACGTTGGCCTTTCTGATTGTCTATTAATAGGAAGCCAATTTCTCTCCTAACCAGAAGCCCTCGGGGTGAAAGACAGCATGGAACTTCGGTCTTTTTCATCAGGCGAGCTTAATGCACGGGCTGCTCAAGGCGCCGTGGAGGAGGATTTATATTCTCCTGGGTGCAGCTGGCCTGTTAAGAAGTGGACGCCTTTTGAAACTTTGGTAATAGTAATTGAAAAGCTACGGATAGAGCTTAGTATTTTTTCCTGAGTATATTTCCCACTATAAAGTATTTCCAGGACCACAGCAAGCCTTACAGAAAATAAAAAGACTTGGACGTTTTTAATGTTTATATTCAACTAACATATTATTAAGCACTAATGTATGTCAGAATGTGCTGGAAGCCGAAAGCAGCAGCACGTAATGTACTGTAGACGGGCCCAGGAAGGGCTCCCGAATGAGGTCGTGTCTGAGCTGGCTCTCAGAGGCGTCAGCCGCAGAGGAGCCGGAATAAGACTGCGGGGGTCAGAAGACCCCTGGAGAGAAGGTGCGCAGAGGCGCGCAGTTTGTTAGGAAGTGTTTCTGGGAGAGAAAAAGGAAATGGCAGTAGAAGAGGTGAAAGAAGGTAGGTGGAGAAGAAGTTCAAGGTCACCTCCTGCGCTGTGGGAAGGCATTGGGGTTGTCATCCTTCAGAGTTAGAGAAATGATCGACTTTGTAGGGTCATGAGCCTGTTGGAGAATCTGAAGAAAATTATGAACCTTCTCCCAGAAAAAGGTATATTTATGTAGACACTAAATTTGTGAAATACAGTGTAAGAGTGTCTAGAAGCCCTGAGCCTGCCCATGGAGAACGCAGTGTCTGACTGTCGCAGACACTGGGTGCCTCGTTATCTCGCCTGTGCTCGTGGGAGGGGATTAGTCATAGTCATGATCAGGACCTGCACTTGGAGTTGCTCCGAGAAAGGATGAAATGCAGGGCAGCTGGCTCTTCGGTAACTACAAAGATGACGATAGCGGCTAGCACTGGGTTGCACTGTGTTCCCGGTAGTGACTGTTTCTGTTGGGTTTTGTTTATTTAGTAACTCACATCGCACCCCCACAACAGCTCTGCAAAGAAGAATATTATCATTCTCCTCCTTTCTCAGCGGAGGAAACCGAGGCTCCAGGTCTTGTCTCCAGCGAGCAAGATGCAGGGACGGGACACACCCAGGCCTCTGCCCACATGTGCACGCTCCGTACTCACGAATGACTGTATTATGCTCTCCCTGAGAAAAACGAAGTGAGGCTATTTGCAGCAATAAAAGCCGAGACAGATTGGCCATAAAGACAATTCGGGGTGCAGACTGTACGTTCTGTTCATTGAACGGCCATCTGAGATAGAGATTTCTGCCCCCACAAGCACCGATCGGTTACAGCCGCATTCACAGCATGATTTTGAATGGTGTTAAATGTGGGCAGCACTTGCTACCGTGTGCCATCCAACAGGCCGCTGCACAGAAATTCATTTCTGAAGCCAAGTAGTGCCTAATTCTTTAAAACTGTCTTGCCAATAACACACACTTCATTTAAAACAATTTTATGAATCAAATTTTAACCTACTACTTCGCATAAAAATGTCGATGTGCAACATTAAAAAAAATAAGTTAATGCTACAAATATCATCCTCTATTCTTTTTACCTACAATGCTTTCTACCTGAAAAACTGGATTTGTATTAAAGTAGAAGTTTATTCTATGAAGAATCTCTTGGAGAGAAGTTACACTCCAGGAAAGGAAAACACCCAGAACCGTTAGCCAAGGGAGCCAGAGGGAGCCTGTGTATGGCAGTTAATTACAGAATAGATCGTTAATGAGCGAGGGTGTGAAGAAGCAACGCTGTGTGTATTCTACTCCAGTTTGCAAGGTGTGAAAAATGTGCGTCACTCAACCCAGGCGTAGGTGGCGTGTAGGCACTCCCCATGGGGGGGGGGGGGGCTGTGGCTCCTGGGAACTCGAAGGGACAATGCACATGATTTTCGTGGAAATTAAACCATTTAAGGGCAGATATAGGAGATTAATTCTCCTTTTGCTTTTGTTTGGCTTCTCTCATTCGGGCTTCATGTGGGACAGGTTGAGTGAATCCTGCTCCTTAACCCCACTCATTATTGAGGAAATGAGGCACATTATCCTCATTGGCCAGTTTGTTTCCTTGCTTGACTTGGATTGGTTGGTTCAAATCACATTCCCCTCTAGGATTCCCTTTTTGTCACATAAGAAACCATCCTAATATAGTATAATTTATTTTTGTGTGTATATGCTTTGCAAAAATCTATGTTTTCCAGACTATTAAAAGATATTTTTGGATCTATCTCTAAAAGAAAGGGGACTCCTAAAAACCACAATTACAATGCCATTATCACAGCTTAATAGAGTTAAAAACAATTACTTAATATGATAAAGTATTTGCATTTTCTCTTTTTTAAAAAAAGAGGTTTTTACATCTTAAAATCTTGGTTATATGATCAGAGGTCCAGACAGGGTCCATACACTGTAATGGTTGGATGTTTTGTTGTTCTTTGAGTGCACAGGTCCCCCTGACGGCCTGTCTCCGCCTCCATTGTTATTCTCCTCCCTCCTGCTCTTCCCCTGACCCTGTCAACATTTGTGGCGAAGAAACTTTGTCATCTGTCCTGTGGAACTTTCACAGTCTGAGCCCATGCCGTGGCATGGTGTCATTAAATACTTTCTATTTTCCTTTGTATTTTGTAATTTGTAGTTAATTCTAGAGCTAGGATCAGAACACTAAAAATTGGGGGGTGGGGGGCTCTTGAAATAGGTGACATTACCTCCTGACATCTGGTTGTGTCTTTACTGTGATGTTACAGCCAGTGGCGGTCATCTTCCCCCCCATGAACTATTGGTAGTCACTCAGTGCTCTTCCACCATTGCTACTTCATTTATTACCTGTATAACCTCCGTACAAAGAAGCTTCCCTCAGTCACCTGCCAGGTTATTCTGCAGAACAGTATAAAGGAAGGAAGGAAGCATGTTTAAGTCTTGTATTTACTGTTTTTCAAAATAATGGATTGGTTCCCTAGCACTCTTCAACACTGGCTGGTAAGTTTTCTTTTAAGTCCGCAGTAATAAGCATGTTTGAGCTGTACGATCAGTTCATTCTGCTTGTCTTTGTTGCCGAAGTGTCCTGTCTTCAGCCAGTACAAGTGGCAGCAGCTTGTACTTGGCTCCTGAATCCTTTGACAGGAGCCCAGTAGTCTGGTAACTTGCCTGCTTTCCCTTTCTGTAGCTAGTTCCCAGCTCACCATGGACATTTCCAGGTGGAGTCTTGGAATTTCTCCCAAAGGGGCTTTTTAGTAATAAATATCTAGAGACCGTACCTGTGTATTAAAGGGGGTGCCTCTAGCTACTAAGTTGATTCTCTAGACAAAGTTAGGATTTTTTTTTAAAGATACCATGAGTTTGTACTTGAACTCAGTACTACTAAGAAACAATATCTTTTGAAGAGCAGACTTTTAAATGTTTGAAGTCCACTTTATCCATCTGTTCTACTGTAGATCACGCTTTTGGTTTTCTCTAAGAAATCTTTAACCTAAGGTTACAGAGGTTTCTGTTTCTGTTTTCTCTTAGAAGTTTTATAGTTTCAGGTTTTACATTTAGGCCTGTGTTGCGTTTTGATTTGATTTCTGTACACCATGTTAGGTTTGAACTGACGCTCATTTCCTTGCATGTGGCTGTTCCTTTGTTCTGACACGTTTTGTTGCAAACCCTACTCTCCCCCCATTGTACTAGCTTCGAAGCTTTGTCAAAAGTCAGTTGTTCACGTACACAGGGATCTATTTCTGGCCTCTCTCACAGACTCCATTTAGTTTGTCTTTAACTCAGCACTAAGTGATGTGATATTTTTCAACAGCAACGAAAAGTGTTTGACCAGTGTTTCACTTGGACAGAGCCATGCAGTGTAGTGACTGGTCAGAGTTCCTTCCAAGTGCTCCTCCACAGTGTCCCACGAAGCAGTGATAAGAGCTCCTATTCCCCCAGCCTTAGCAAGCTAACAGGTGAGATATAATATCCCAGAGTAATTTTAATTTGCATTTCCTTATACATGAGGTTAGGTATATTTTTGTGTCTGTAATGGCTGTTCACATTCTTTTTCTCTGGACAGCCCATCCTTTCTATAAAGTTGTTGGTCTTTTTTTTCTTTATTGTTAGAAGCTCTTTATATATTAGTAATATAAGTTGCATGTACTTTTCAGTTTTTCTTTATTTTTTATTTTATTGTGGGGGTATGTTTGTATGCGCTTATACTTTATGTAAATATTATTTTTACCTTTGTGATTGTGTACATTTAATAGTAGTTTTAGATTTACAGGTTGGATTGAGAGGATACTACAGAGAGTTCCTCGACCCCCACACATAGTTCTCCCTGCTGTTGGTAACCTGTTAGGATGGTACATTTCTCACAGTTCGTGAACCAATGTTGACGGATTCATTGTTGTTCACTTCAAGTCCAGAGTTTCTTCATGCATCCTTAGTTTTTATCCTGATGTCCTTTTCCTGTCCCAGGGTCCCATTTAGGATCCCATGTTACACTCGGATGTTATTGCACCCTGGGCTTCTCTTAGTTGGGACATTCTTCCAGACTTTTCTTGTCTTCATTAACCTTGACAGTTTGAGGAATTATTCATTAATATTGGTTAGACATATGGTAGGATGGCCCTCCGATGGAATCTGTCTGGTGTTCTCGTGATCAGACAGGAAGACTGTGAAGGGCCATTTTTCAGTCACATCAGGGGCACACACGGTAGGCAGGACTCGGGCTGTTTCTGCAGACCCTGGTCACCCGGCCGACAGTGCCGTGTGCTAGCGCCTCCCTTCCCGTCCGCGCCGGGGAGGGAGGGCACACGTGCAGCCCACACCCGAGGAGCAGTTACGGGATGTGTGTGGAATTCTTTTGCACGGGAGGATTATCTGTTTTTCCCCATTTGAAATGTATTCAGTAATTTGTTTTGATCACACTGGACTTACGGATATTTATTCTACACTGTAATTTGAAGTCTAGTATTACTTTATTTATCGTTTGTTCAAATTGTTCCAAGGTAGGCCACTTGGCTCTCGTGCGTCTTTGACCCAGCCCCGTAAACACATGTGGGGTATGTGTGCGTGTTGCTGCCTGTGTGTGCCAGAGCGTGGAGGCTTCCTCTATCTCTGCTGTAGGGCGTTCCAGGGTCACCTTGCCTGTTTCCTGCCCTGCTTGTAGAATCAGCCATTTCTCTAGAGTCTGCTTCCTTGTGTTGGCGAAGGGTGTGGGAACCCGAGGTCTGCATACTAGGCATGTTTGCCATCACTGGGTGTCATTTTTTAAGCCCTCTCAGGGGAAAAATTAGGTGTGTAGACCAACCTGTGTATCTGCCCACGTGTATCCATGCATGGCCATGTGTATCTATATTAAGTTAATCGTGACTTTTACTGTTTCCAATTCTAACCCGTTACCGCAGGGATGATTTTGCTCTATTCCCCCTG
Source organism: Carollia perspicillata (assembly GCA_004027735.1). Taxonomy (NCBI): domain Eukaryota; kingdom Metazoa; phylum Chordata; class Mammalia; order Chiroptera; family Phyllostomidae; genus Carollia; species Carollia perspicillata. The sequence continues at coordinate 16,931 of PVKM010010599.1, read as the reverse complement.
GCTGGTCTGTAATCTCTCACTCAACAGTGAGAGACCTGGGTCCCGCCGTCTGCATCCATTGGCTTAATGATTTAATTCCAATGTAACGCAGAGCAGGGTCAGAGTTGTTAGACTGTGCCCTTGGAGAAACGACTGTGTCAGTTAGGGTGCAGGGCTCACGTGCCGTTCCTTTTTGACTTCAATTTTACGTGCTCCGTAGACTTCCAAATTTATACTTCATTCAGCATCTTTTTTCCTGCTCCTTTCAGAGAGATTAATCATTAGGTTTGCAGTACACTTAGGGTCTCTTGTGTCTACGGCCATACCACCCTGGACGGGCCCGATCTCCTCTGATCTCGGAAGCTAAGCAGGGTGGGGCCTGGTTAGTACGTGGATGGGAGGGTCTCTTGTCACAGTCTGCGTTTTCCCCCAGAATCCCCTAGTTGACTTAAATACTTAAAATTTGCATACGATAAAGTTTGTTCTTTGTGGTGTCAGGTTCAACAGGTTTTGACAAACCCATGCCATCACATAGCCACCATTCCAATACACGCAGTGTAGTGTCACCACCAGGCCATCCCCTCACCTGTTGACGGATTCCCACCTTCCGCCCCCCCCCTCCTCCGGAACCGCCCCTCTTCTTACGGGCTCTGTGGTGCTGCCCTTTCCCGAACCTTACGTCACTGGGATCGCACGGTGTGGAGCAGTTTCTGTCGGGCTTGTCTTCTCAGCGATGTGCATTTGAGCCTCCTGCACATCTTTTCCTAATACCTTTTTCACTCAGCATGGTATTTAAAAAATCTGTCTGTGTTGTTATATATACATTGATTCTGTGCCTTTTAACTTGTTAAGAACACTGTGCATTATCTATCTGGTGCATTTGCCTCTCCACTCCCTCTGTGGCAGACACCAAATTCCTTCCACGCCTTCTGTCACCCCCAGTTGCACCCAGCTTCACAGCCGCCACTAATGGTGGTGAAGCCCCTCACACGTATGCTTTTACAGACCTGTATGAGCTTCTCTTTGAGATATATATGCCCTGTATGTGTGTGTGTAAAAGGAATTGCCACGTCATAGGATCTGTGTTTACCGCATTTAATCAGTGCCAGACTGCTCTCTAGAATGGTCTTACCAAGCCACATGCCAAAAGTGTTTGAGGGTTATTATTATTATTGTTGATACTGTGTTTTAAAGTTATCACCACATCCAAATTTCTGGATCTAAAGTATACAGGAACCAAGGGATAGCTCATTTTCATCTGTGCTTCTGTGATTACAGATGAGTCTGAGCATCTCTCGTGTGTTCGTCACTCCGTGCGCATCTTCTCTTTTGCGGATACCGGCAACTTTTTATTGTCGATTTGCAGGTTTTCCTTATGTATTTTCAAGTTCACTCTGACGATCAGATTTTAACATTACAAAATGTCTTTTCTCATCATATCATCTGTTCGTTAGCTTTTCTCCTGATGCCCTTTGAATGGAGTAGTCACTTTAGTCTTTGGCGTTGTGGACAGTGGTTCCACTCAGTGAGATGATGAAAACTGGGAGAACAGGATGGACCTGGGTAGGACTCGGGAGCTTCATCTGACTGTGGAGTGAGATGCCCTTTGAACCTTCCAGTAGGCACCTTGAGTAGGAAGTTGCATTTGTGAGTCTGGAGTAAACAGGAGATTTTGTTAGTGCTATTATTTTAAATTTTGTTTTTCCGTAAAGATTTTCTATATTTATTTTTGTATTTTAAATCTTAGTTCTTCGATTACTGAGAAAATTTTTACTTACGTAACTATATTTAAAGGGACTTCGAATTTGTCATTGTGGGTTTTTTGCCATTCACCAAATTTCAATCATGATTTCACTTTTTTCAAGTCCCAAACACTTCATCAGTGTAGTTACCCAAGGAAAAGCGCGTGACTCTAACCCATCCACCCTCTGCCTCCAGCTTTCCCGCCTGTCACAGGGCGCTCCGGGGCTGTGTCCACGGAACTCCCACCGTCCACCAGGTGAATGACCAGGTTTCTTCATCTCGTGGTCAGATGCGAGGAAATAACTCAGGGTGATTCTCATTAAATTTATTATGAAAATAGTTTGATACAATCTATAATATGTTCATGGGGTTCACTTATCAAATACTGAATATTATCATTTTAACACCATATTTTGGGGGGGAGAAATGCCTACAGTTATGCAAATGTGTGTGTTTTATACATGGAAACAATTTTTACTTCAGGATTTTTATTTTTAAAAGCAAAACCTTAATTATTAGATGCTTTTTAAAAGTAAAAACAAGACACTTGTGTACAATTCATGTCGGGTTTGTGATGTCAAAAATTTATCTTGGGCAATTTCTAGGCTTGCAAATAACAGAAAAAATATTTGAATCAAACAATAATACTAATGTATTGGGTTAGACAAAAAGTTAATTTAGTTTTTTTCCATATGATGGTTCCTAGTAGTTCCTATTTGTCTTTAACTTCATTTGAAACAATTTTGTCAGATTGTATTGTGACAGCTGTCGTATCAGCGTGTGTTTAAAAAAAATCAAAATTGGTGAATTTTTATGCATTTTAATATTGAAGATGGAAGAGGATATGCAACATTTTTGACATATTATGTTTTATTATTTCAAGGAAGGTAAAAATGCAACTGAAACACACAAGAAATGTGTGTTTTATGATTTATGCAGTGTATGGAGCAGGTGCTGTGACTGAATGTGTCAAAAGTGGTTTGCAAAGTTTCTTATACTGTTGACATTTTGGCCAAATAATTGTTTGCTGTGGGACTGTCTTCTGCGTTGGAAGACGTTTAGTAGCAGCCCTGGCCTCTACCCACTAGATGCCAATAGTGGGAGATGGCCAACCTACTCAGAATATCCAAATAATTAAAGTTATTGATGAAAATGAAAAATGAGTTTTTCACTTTACACAAAATCTTAACGGACTTTTTGGCCAACCCAGTACTTTTCTTTTCTTTTTCTTAAGCTCACAAAGATCATTAATTCTAGATTCCTTCCAGACTGTGATTTTTACAAGGTTTACTTATTTATTTTCATTAAATAAGAGTTATTTTCACTATACACAATTGTATGTCCATCTGTCACTTATCTTTTTATGAACCATCACGATTCATTATCACACATACATGTATCTTAAGGAAAACAAAGACTTTTGGTTGTAAACAATACTAAAATTCTAATTAAGTTATACAGTCTTTAACACACAGATTCATGGTATTATACCTTAAAATACATTCATAGTTTGATTTTATTGTTTGGGAAGAACATATATTATCTTAGCTATTTAAGTTTATAGAGGTGACATTTCTTCCAGCAGGGTCCGGGGCCATCCTGGAGAAGCCAAAACAGAGAAAGTTGTTTTTCAATGTGTGGTGTGTGGTGCGGGGGGCCTTGTATCGCTGTGCTGAGCACTCACGAAGATGACTGGTGGTGCTTTCCAGCACCTTCATCAGCCTTGCGGTTTAGGGGGAATCTCATTATCCAGTCCACATTCGCTGGAGTGTTAGGTGCATAGGCAGCTCGTCATAACCTAGACTCCAGGTCCCCGATGGTAGAGAGCCTGGCGCAGCAGCCCCTCCTGGCACAGCCAGGCCTCCGAGCCCCCGGCCAGCTGCCGGAGCTCTGCGTTCTGCTCTGCCCCGATTCGTTCCCACCGTCACCCACCACCCCCGACTCTGTAGTGTTGTCAGCGTCTGCATCTTCCCTTACCTGGAAACCGGGTGAATCTGAAAGCCCCCCGTTTGGGAAGAAGCACCAGAATAGAAGAGCGTCAGGGCTGCTGCTCTCGCAGTAAGGATCCGATCGCAGCGGTCGAGCGGGGCGGGGGGCGCTTTGTCATGCTCAGGTCGGCCTAGCAAACCAGGCTTCTCCGAGGTCATCGGTCATTTTATTCGCCTTCATTTTGCATCCTTTCTTCACTGTCCCGTGCCGTCTCTCCACCGCCCCACACGGACTTTTCATGGAGCAGATGTGCTCTGATTTTTCAAGTTTATTCTATCTGAGCATATGTTTAGGTTAGGAGAGAAAGGGCCAGGAGTATTTTGTAATTTATTCATCGTGTCTGAGAAGTGGCAGGTTAAAATGTACTGCTTTAGTTTAAAAGCATATAAAGTACATGTTACCGTGCTTTCACTTGCGAAAGCACGTTATTTATGTTAACGATATTTAGATGCCGACTTCCCTCATTTGAGGAAGTAGTATCTGTCTTCCCTTGTAGAAGGCATGCTTTTTTGTAAGTTACTTAAAGAATTGAGCGAGGTCGTTTATTAATACTCAAAGCTAATAAGGCGTCATTCTTAGCTTTCAGACGAGCGACATAAATACAAACAATTTTAATGGGAAGAAAACCGCCTGATTTCAAAAGCCCTCCTTTTCTGCTTTCCAATGTCAAGTTGTCTCTTGAAAAGAAAGGAAGGTGGCCCGGCCAGTTGCTGCAGAATGAGTCCTAACTTATCTCTGTTGGAGACAGTGGCAGCCTGGCTCCTCAGACTCCAGCGCCCGATGTTGCTAAACATTGAACAGTTCACTTTTAAGTGAGTAATTTTCTTTAAAAAAATCACTGAGAATTTAAATTTACCCCACAGAGTTACCTTTTTCCAGGAACTTCTCGACCAGAGGTGGCATCCAGCCGTGCTCGGAAGACTAGAGTTCAGATTTCAACGGCTGGACGGAGAGTACGTCCAAAGGGCAGCACCGTGCGCTGTGGACTTTCTGTAGGACGTAAAGCAAGGCAGTCAAGGCTTGTCATTTTTAAGACTAATCATGATTCGGTCGGATTGGTTTTTCTTTCAAGTAGTAGGCCTGTGCGTGACTGGGGAGGTGACTTAGCAGCATGAAGACCAGCCTTAGAATGGAGGCCGAGGCCGAGTAGGCTAAGGTGGACAGGGGCAAAGTTATAGTCACGGGGCTCACACAAAGGCACCGCGTGGAAAACGGAACCGTCTTCTGCCTCTTGTTTTCTCCGTGGGCTCATCCGACGTGATTAGAGAAAAATGAAAGATGAGCGGCAGAGAGCCTGTCCCCCCGAAAGTCTATCATTCACGCATTAAACCCACCTCAGTCATTTTTTATGTGCCAGGACAAAGTAATGACAACGAAATAGCTAAGATGTGTTTACTGAGCGCTACGTGCCCAGCCCTGTATGGGAATCACTAATTTTAACCGTTGCGGTGACTCGGTGATGTTGCACAGCTGCTCAGCTTTACAGATGAGGGAACTGAGACGTAAGGAGATGGCCCTTAATGGGATCCTATTAACTTTTATTAAGGTAAACAACGAAATGGAAAAGCAACGCTCAGTTATTTTCATAGGTAAGTAAAGAGGCAACTCGTTGATTGACAGCCGTGACTGCGGTGAAAGAGCCTGCGTTTTCAGCTGGCTTTCGCGTGGCGTGGTTTCCGGGCCCTTCCCCACGTGCATCCGTCCATCTCAGAGGACGTGCCCAGCTTCCGTGGCTGCTGAGTTGCTAAATGCGGGACGTGTAAGAAACAGTGCCCCCTATGATTCTAGAGTAAAGGTTTCTCCTGACCTACTTCTTAATGCCCCCGACAACAAAGACTTACTGATGTCTTATTTAAAAAATGTAAAATATTTTGCCCCGACTTTTATTTATTAAACACCTCTCTTTAATTTGGGTTTTTTTAAAGTATTTAGTTGTGTATACATGTATGCATCTGTTCCACTTGCCATTTTGTCATTGGCCGGTGTTATGTTGTGCCAAAAATAACACATACTTTGCACATTTGAACTTTGGAACCAAGCGAGCCATGGTAGGATTAATTGTATACGAAGTCTGTGGTAATGTTTAATTTGGATTCGGAGAATGAAAGAAGAGAAGAAACTAAAATCCCAGTGACATTCAAGAACTATTTCTCAAGAGCACAGTCTCTATTTTTTATAATCTCAAAGACTGCTTTCTTACAGATGACTTCCAAAATGAAACCCTCAAAACATCCTCGGTGCGCCGGCTTGTCCAAGTGCCAGCGTGCCACAGTGAGAATGTAGTGCTTCCTTGTCCAGGTCTGGAGGGAAGAAGTGCCATCCATTATTTAGAATCTGAGTTATGCCTGCAGAGAGCGGCTGCTACTCTCTGTGATTTCGGGGAAGCTGGGTATCAAGGAGCAATTTTCAGAGGATTGAGAGCTGCTGCAGTGTTATGAATAAACGCGGAGAGGCTTCGACCTTCCCTGTCAAACGATAAGGCCGTAAATGTGCTGGTGATTCTGCTTTGTTGTGATTACCTGTTCTTTTCGGTCATTGTGGAGTTTCTAGGATACCATAAATTGGTACCAGCAGAACTCAAACAAGATTTTGTTGTTATATAAAAGGACTTAGATGAGTGGTAGACACAAGGTGGAGAGCACCGGAAGCAGCCCCTGTGCGCCCCTGAATCGTTCTGGAGTTGGAGGGTCCACTTTTGGAAACTTTATAGTAGCCAAGTCAAACTTACAACGATTATTCAGCCACATTTGTCATCTATTCAGATGATATAAAGTCAATGACTTTGGGAGTAGGAAGTGAGGTGTTTTAGTGCTTTCTCCCCACTATGGGGAATTCCTCACGAAGCACGGCTCACTTTTGCTGCGATGTTGTCTTTTTAAATAATCGCATACAGCATAGCGAGTTGAGTGCACGTAGCGTCGTTAAGCATAACGTGTTCTGTTTTGGTGATTGTTACCTATCTAAATTTTTTACTGCATTTTCCCCATTACTGTTTAGTCCCTATACCCCTCCCCGCTGTGATCGCCACACTCTTGTCCGTGTCCAGGAGTCCTGCTCCTCTTTGCTCAGTCCCTCCGCTCCCTGACCCTCCGACCTTGGCTGCCAGCCTGCTCTCATGCATCTGTCTCCATTTTGCTTGTTAGCTCAGTTTGTTCATTAGATTCCACATAGGAGTGAAATCGTACAGTATTTGTCTTATCTAGAAGAAACTTAATGATTGCTCGGGAACCTTTTCCCCCAACTCCCTCCATACCTTTCCCAAGTTGAAAGCTACGGAAAGAATATACGTGAGGGGAGATCAGGTCATGTGACACACAGGTAGGGGGGGAATGAAAGGCCGGTGGTTCTTCTCTAGCAACAAAGAAAAAACAGCTTGTGTTAATTCCGCTTTTTAAAGGCGATCCATACACTTTTTTGAACAAATGTAGAAAAGCACACGTTTCCCTGGTCTGTTTTACAGACATTTAAAGAAGCAGCATGAACACAGGAAGTGAGAAGGGAAACAACAGTGGGGAAGAAAGATGAGGCAGCCCAGGCAGAGGCGTCTGGAAAGGGACAGCGAGAGGCTGAGAGGGTGCCCGTCATCCTCTGCAGGGTCACAAACGCCCCAAAACGTGCTGGCTCGAAATGACAAGGAACAGCCCTGGCCAGTGGCTCGGCTGATTGGAGCCTTGTCCCATACACCAAAACGTGGCAGGTCCAACTCCTAGTCAAGGCACATTCCTAGGCTGCAGGTTCGATCCCTGGTCAGGGGCTTGCAGGAGGCAACCAGTCGATGTTTCTCCCTCTCATGTCAATGTCTGTCTCTCCATCTGTCTGTCTCTCCCTTTCTCTCTCTCTCTTTCTCTCTCTCTCTCTCTTTCTCCCTTCCTCCACCTGACCCTCCTCCCTCTAGGATTAGTGAACATGTCCTTGGGTGAGGATTTGTTTAAAAAATGACAAGAAACAAGTACTATCTCTCACCGTTTCTCCATGTGTCTAGCTTTTGGCCTTTCTGGCCGTTTCAAGCTCAGGGGCTCAGGAACTTCAGTTGTTACAGGTGTGCCGTGATGCCAAGGTGACAGGTTGGCGCTGGCTGGCCGGGGTGAGGGGGCAGCTCTGATTTCTCCGTGCGGCCTCTGCAGGGCTTCCTGAATGTCCTTGTGGCGCAGTGATGGGCTTCCCCCTGAGGGAGTGATCTGTAAGAACACACAAGGGGGGGGGTTGGAGCAGCTGTCACGTTTTCACGGCGTAGCCTAGAAGTCACACACCAATGCCTCTGCCAACACGCACAGGTCAGTGCTGTTCGGTGTGGGGATCGGTGTGCAAGGACAAAACACCGGGAGGCCAGCCAGGGTCGGGGGCTGCCTCCCGCAGAGGGGTACGGTGCAGAGTGGAGACAAGCACAGACCCATGAGCTTGCTCCGAGAGGAGAGGGCAGAGCTGGGCGGCTCAGCTGAGCTGGACGCCATCCTGCTCGTCCCACACTGTGCTTGGTTTGTGACCAATGCGCAGACTCTGCCACGGCAGTTCTTCCGACCTAACGCGTCACGTCTGCCGTGCTTCACCGCGTCCTCATAGCAGCCGCCCCTGCACAGCTGAGGGTGGCAAGGCTAAGCAGCGTGGACTCGAGGCTTTCTTCTCCGAAATCGTACCGTAGTCTTACCCCATGACATCAAAAACTAGTCCCTGGAAAAAGTCAGCATGTTGACCTCCCTGATGTCACAGTCCCTGACCTTATATGTAAGAGGCACCGAACAAAGACTATGATAGCAGTGAAGACTGTGATTGGTATCCCTTGAAAGGTATATTCATCCCAACATTTTGCCAATGCATCATATATACGATATTATAGGGTACCTTTCGAGCTGCCTGCAGAAGGCATAATTATTCTAACATGCTTGACACAAAAAATAAGCAGGTAAATTGACCGTCTAAAATTAAATGCAGCGCACTGTTTGGTTGCCCATTTTTTTTCTTTTCTGTATGATCAAAATACTAATATCAGTGTTTGTAGATGCGCTCGCCCTGTGGCAGCCCCTGTTCTACGTGCCTCCCGTGTCGGGCCCTTCCATTCTCACGGCGCCCCTGTCATCCTGCTGGGACAGGTGGGACAGCGAAGTGCAGCCATGGAGGGACAGAGAGTCAGACCCACGGGGCATTGCGTCAGTCCCGCGCCCTTCACTACAGCGCTGTGCGTGGGGCAGCCTCGCCCAGCCCAGCGCAAAACCGGGGGTCCTCGGTAATGGCATCGCTTCCCCTGGACACGCACCACGCACAGAAGCTGACGCAGCCGAGCCCGGGGCGAGCGAGGGAGGCGGAGCGCTTTCAGAAAGCCGGGGTGGTTTTTCATGAGGGGTGGGCTCAGCGTGGAGGTAGGTAGGTTGGTCCGACGTATTTTTTAAAAAGGGTCATGTTGGCTCCTGGTGGGATAAGGGGAGGCCTTGTTATGGTCACTTGCATAGGATGGTGGTGAAGGAAGTTGTGAGACGATGGGAATCTGGGTGTATTTGGAGTAGAGAGTAAATGGATTTCCTCATGGGTTTGAAAAAAGAACAGCCTTTCATCTAAGCCATTGGAAGGGCGGAGTAAGATACCACCTCAGATCAAAAGCTGTGAGCAGGGCGTGTTTGTGCTAGAATGTCACGGCATGTCCAATAGGCAGCTGAATGTGCCAGGCCAGAGCTATGGAGAGAAGTCGAGGCCGGAGATCCAGACCTCCAAGGTGGCCATGGGTAAGGTCCCTGAGGGCAGCGATGGAGGTGGACGAGGGAGGAGGATCTCCGGAGCAGTCCAGCTTCAGGACTTGGGAGAGAACAGCAGACAACCAGAAACACTGTGGGCGGAGAGGAAAACCAAGAGGGGGTGGTATCCTGGCAGCAGAGTAGAGATGGTGAGTCCAGGAGGACAGCGCGATAGCCCGTGAGGAATCCTGGAGGTCAGAGCAGCTGACCCTAGGTTTTAGCAGGTTGGCGGTTACTGGTTATCTTCATGAAAGCAGGTTTGGGGAAAAGGTGAGGACAGTGGCGTATTTGGAATGAACGTAGGGGGCTGGAGACAGTGAGTTTAGACGCCCCCTTCTAGGGGCTTCAGTGGAAAGAGGAACAAAGGAATGGGGTCAGGGTAGCGAGGTGGCAGCGGGCACAGGAATTGGACGTTGAGAGCAGGTAGTTAGTTACGTGAAGAACAGCTAGGCTTAGTGCTCCCTTTGGATAAGTCCTTCCTGTGTTCCCACCATATGCCTAACATTGTACAGAGTTTTAAAGATATAAAGATTAATGAGATGCATCCTCTCTCCTTGAGATGCTTACCTCCCACTGTGGGCGTCAGACTTAGAGCAATGTGCCCTGGAGCCCAGGCCTGTGCAGTGGCCTGGCCGCAGGCTTCGGAGAAGGCTGGGGGAGGAGATGACGTGTGAACCAGGTGTTGAAACTCCTGCCATCTGCATGTTAACCCGACTGTTTCTAAATAATATGTAGGATCCGGGTGGGGCACGGGGGGGTCGGGACAAAATTGTCCCTTTTGTTCCAAACTAAAAGTAGTCAGATCTTCTAAATAATGCCTCTGTGTGTTCACTTTCTTAACCTTCGCCTGGTCGTTGGTGTTGCTTTAACCATTCTTTATCAACTTCTGGAAAAGCCAGTGTGTTTTGAAAACACAAATGAGTTTCTCATTCTTATCAGCACCCGCCCTCTATTCAGTCACTAGCCAAGAACAGTCCAGTGCGTGCGGCCATGCAGATAGGATGGAAAAGGTTGAAGGCAGGTGGGTGATGGCAAGCCAGATGGTTACGCCTTTATTCATTTGTTTACTGCTCAGACATTTATTATCGAGGATAAATTTGGGACAGGTCTTACAGAAGCTGGACTTGGAGATTGAATCGAGGGAGCAAAAAGCAAGAACAGGAAGAACAGCCAAGGAGTGACACCATCTGACTGGCTTTTAAAGTCCGAAGTCCAGAAAAACACGATGCTGCAGTAGCGATAGGTGGGCTTTTAGTCAGGACGTACTTGGGTGTAAATCCCACATCTACCAGTCACTGGCTGACTCATCTCGAGCACATGCGTGACTGTACTGAGTCTACAGTCCCTGTCTTAGAAGTGACTCTAGCTCTGGGTGGTGTGGATCAGTGGGTTGAATGCTGGCCTGGGAACCAAAGGGTCACCAGTTCGATTCCCAGTCGGGGAACATGCCTGGGTTGTGGGCCTGGTCCCCAGTAGGGGGCGTGTGAGAGGCAACCACACATGGATGTTTCTCTCCCTCTCTTTCTCCCTGACTTCCCTTCTCTAAAAATAAATAAATAAAATCTTTTTTTTTAAAGAAGTAACTCTACCACTCGAGGTTGTTAGGAGAATTTTGGTGCTCAGAGGAATATTAGTAGAACATAGAACACATTCAAAAATTGTTGCCACACTTCTCTCTTTCTTTAACCAGAATTTTCTCATTATTTCCTCTAGTTTATAAAGTTTGACAGTCATGCTGGGGGTTGAATAAATAAAGAAATGCAAAGTATTTTTTTCTGCCCCCTTCTTCAGCAGCACTAACAATATCCCATGAGCATCGTGAGCTTGAGTGGGAAAAACGAAACAAAGCTAGACGCCGACTCTGTAACCAGGCCGAGCACCAGCCATACGGCATCTCAGGAAGCAGAAACACTCCCTGGAGTCGATGCAGGCAGGATAAGGAGCAGGGTAATGAACAGGATCCTCGCAGTGGTTCTCTCGGCCGCAGACCTCCCCCGCCACCCTCCTCCGCCCTGCCCACCTTACTGACGTGCGCCTTCTGGGCTGTCAGACAGGAGGAGTCGTGGGGGCTGCTGACGCTGACCGAAGGGAGGGGTCTGCTGGAGGAGGACGTTCTGCTTGGGGTCACTGCATGAAACTGGTCACTGATGGCCTGTTGCAGGGGACACCCCGCAGGCTCTTCTCTAGAAGGGAAGTCGGGGTAGTTAACGTACCAGGAGGAAAGCTGAAACATTGCTGGACTGGAGTTCCCCCCACTCATTTTCCATCCTGAGGAAAAGCTGGGTAATAAGTCCAGCAGGTTCGGAGTCTGAATTACATTTTATTTATTTGCTTGCATTGAAAAAAAGAGAATCTTGTGTTACGTTAGTACCAGGCTCAGGTTAAACTGAGAATTAAAAAAAAATAACTTTAAGAATTGCATTTTGGATATGATGACCAGCTATGAGGTATGAGACCTCAGAAGGAGTTCTTAGAACTTTCCAAAAATCGATGACCAAAGTTGGGGAGGTGTGCTCCCATAAAGGACAATTTCAGAATTAGAAACCATTAAAAAAAACAGTTTACTGAAAACTAGAGCTTCTACATAGAAATGGTGATATAATAAAAGTCTTCTCTTTAAGATATTTTAACGTCTTTTGAAATAATGTCTTTTGAAGGTTTAACATAAAAATTTTTAAATTAAAATATTTTCTCTTTCTCCATTCCTGCTAAATTTCATATTAGTCTTATAAGGAATAATCACATTTATTCTCTTTTGAAAATTACTGAGACAAAGTGAGTAGGCCTCTATAAAATTAAATTTAAAAAACCAGAAAAGAGTAGAAAGAAAACCTGTGTTCGAATATAGCTCAGGACCTGGTGGAGGAAGAGGGATAAATCAATCAGCTTCCCAGTGTGGGTGTGTGAAGCCCTGCTCTCGACACCTTCCACGTCTTACCTCGTTTTGTCCTCAGCCTGGAGATGCGGTAGCACGATGCCCATTTACATGCAAACTTGAAAAGCACACTCAGTGCAAACCTCGAGGTGTGTTTTGTGTGTTACTGGCGGGGTGTCCGTAGTTCCTGGCTGTGCGTGGTTCCGTCCTAGTGTTCGGTTGAGCGCATGTTGTCTGCACAAGGAAGCTCGGGGGTCCGTCGTGAGTCCTTTCAGTTCAGCCGGTGCCTCCCTCACCTGCTCAGAAATTGGTAGATAGTTTTCAAGCCTGTTGATGTATTTTTATCAATACTTTTCCTTTTGCTCTAAGCCATTAGTTGGTCACATATATGTTAGACACTTAATATGTTCCTTCCACTGCAGTATATAAGTAGAACAGAAATAAAGGGTCTTTATCTTCCAAGAACATTTTATTCCTTGCAAGGATACAACATGAACCCATTTGAGAGATGCGTTAGAGTAAAAAAAAGAAGCTACGTTTTGTGGTATGAGTAAAGATTACAACCATTAGAAGCAAGCGGTCGGTGTAAACTGGAGTATGTAGGGAGTTTTCTTGAAACCTAGAGCTCGCCCTCTGCGTTGGGGTTTCTGTAGGTTAAGGACAGAGAAGCAGCCTAGGAGCAGACAGGAGAACACAGGCATCCGGTGATACTGCCTGTTAAGTAGATTACATTTGTCTGAAGGTATGTGAAAACGCTGTGGTCACTCTTTGACTCAACGCATATTTCAGTGTAACCGGCCCTGTTTCCCCCGTCAGAATTCTTGCTTCTGGGATATGTATCGTCTTTCAAAGTCATCAAAGTGTCTGTATGTTTTGGAGGAGCCAAGGGAAGCACAAAGAATGGATAGGGTTAAAAAAAAAAACAAGCACGCATACCCATCCAGAGGTGATAGAAAATAAAGGATGAATGTCAATTTCATCAGTTTTATTTTTAAATAGTCCAGTGTTCAGGGCTTAATGAGGAAATTAGCTGATAATTATCGTCTTTTATTGTCTCCAAAAGTAAGTATTTCATAAATATTGTTGACTTTTGAATAAACAGTATTCGGAGGTTTTCTTTTGGGTAAGCATCCAGTATTGGCATCAACTGTGTAATTGGAGAGCACGCCTCCCTCGTGTCAAAACACATCTGGTTTCAGCCTGAGGTTATCAAATAATGTTCAAAACATATCCCTGAGATGTTCTGACTGTGGAACTATTAAACCAAAACATTGTCGTTTTAGATGCTATATGCAAAATTATTACTCCAAGGCAGTATTTTTCTAGATGGATCTCATGAAACGCGGAGTCCATGGGTTGCGGGAGGGGCAGGCAGGGTGCCCGCTGTCTGTCGAGTCCGTGTGGGAAACACTCGCTCAGGCCCACAGCGTAGCCCCGGGCACCCCGCGTGCTGGCCGTGAGCACTGTGACTCCAAGGGGAGACCCTAAGAAGTAGTCTCAGGAGGAGTGTTCTGCGGCGTGCACTTTGAAAAATGTGGTTCTGCCGTGATTGGAAGCTCTCAAAGCTGTCTGTGGATGAATACTGCATTTTCAAAAGGAAATATCCTAAATTAAAGGAATAAATGGGTAAGCGTATCTGCATGTAATGTGGACTCGAGAAAGGCTCTTTTGAATAAAAGCAATACACTTGTGTTTTGAATCCCACACTTTTGGATTAGAATAAAAGAAAAATACACACGTCTTCTAGCTCTGAGATTTTTCAGCTCCAGGTTCCCTGGGGGAGACCATTTCTCCTGTGTCTTCCATCCACCCGAGCAGGCACAGGGTGAACACACGCCAGCACAGACGTCAGTCTTTGTGTGGGGCGGGTAACTTCTCCTGGGAAATGTGATGTAGAGCCTCCTGGTACTTCCTTCACTGTGCTCTCCTGCAGGCTGTTGCACTCCCTGTGGTCTGCGTTGATAAAACGTTAGGTACCTGGACACACTAACAGACGATGAGATGCCGGAGATTAGCCTTGCGTTTGATCAGTGTGCAGCAGTGTCCCCGCTTACTGGGGCGCCTGCGTGCCAGAAACGCGAGCTGCAGGTAGCCCCGGGCGCCAGCTCAGCGTTAACAGCATTTGACGAACGGTTCTCCACTCCATAAACTGGGACTGCCATCTGCTCCCGGGACCTTCTACCCTGCGTACCAAGTACGCCCTTGCTCTTCCTGGGAGCAGGTGCTTCGTGGGTGATCTTGTGTAACTGCTGCGCCTTTTCTGACACCCACCCTATGGTAACTGCGCAAAACTTGGCATAGTCATTGGGTTTAAGGATTTAGAGATGTAAACAGGATTCAGATGCCTCAGGGTTTGCTGTGTCTGCAAAAGCAAAATCTAGGCTGAGCTTTTTCTTTTCTCTCAGTCACATGCTAGTCATTTGTAAAGCAGGGGCGGGTAATAATAAAAGGGAAGTGACAGGGACCTCTCCTGCCTTCATCAGGCCACGCTTTGTGTATCTTCCACCTTGGCATTGCAGTCTGGGCAGAGTGACTCCGCTTCCCGGAGGCTGCCCGCCCTTAATGCAGGCACGAGGGAGGTTTCTAGTGCAGGTGCCAAGCAACACCTTGGCTCCCTTTCACCCGGTTACGGTTTCATACCTTCCTGAGGCAGTTAAGGGGTTGAGAATGGCCATGATTGGGAGAGCTTACTGTTTGATTGACTCTTGTCCCCGTCTTTGCTGGACAGAGTGCCCTGGGCTGCAGGGGCTCAGACTGGGGACAGAGTGGGGCCTGCACAGAGATTCAAGAGAGCAGTGGGAGTGGGTGACTCGCCTTTGGGGGGTGTCTGGGCTCCAGTCACAGCCTGAACCTGTAGGGAAGCTCTGTACCGTCAGGCCGAGTGCCCGCTGCACCAGCGCACACCCAGGCGAGTGTCTGCTACCAACCAGAAATCCGAGGCATGGAGAGCATTCCTTGTGCTGTTCACTTTTGAAAGATGTCACACACACTTGAGGACATAGGAGAAAAGTGCCGTGTTGCTCTCCTTTAGCGGTGCAAAGCTGAATCTGCATGTTTGTAAGCACAGAGGCCATGTACATGTGGCTAAACATCTTTTTGGAACCAAAGAGAAAAATGTGAACTGATTGTAGGCCAAGGCCTATCTGTAACTCCTTGAGGCCACAAACTAGTTATTTTCGATTAAAATTTTCAAGGTGTGTTGAATTTGAATGTTAAAATAATGAAGAAGGCAGTGACTGTATCACGGGGCTGAAGGTTTCAGCAGCGGGTTTTTTAACAGCCATCCTCTCCGGAGACGATAGAACGTAACATGCCCACGCGCAGCTTCCTTTGCTTAGTCCGATACAAGTTGAAGAATCGAGAATCGTCCCTTAGGGACGTAAGATCCACGAGTTGCGAAATTGTCCCTTATTTCCTTCTTCATTCCTCACTGGGGCGAGCTGGGGCACCCCACACACGAACGTGTTCAGTGGGCCACTGCCAAGCCATTGAGCGCACCACAAACAGAGGGAGGAAAGTCTTCAATTAAAAGGAATTAACTGCAACAGCCCAAGGACATATGAGTCCCTCTTTGATATGTAGGGAAGCCACGGTCTCGAACAGCAGGTCACCAACACCGGAGACAGAGGTAGAGCCAGCTGGGCCAGGTGTGCATGCCGGCCCCTCTCATCCGGCCTTCTCTGGCCCCCGGCGCCCAGGAGGCTGTGGGTGACTGGCACCCCTGGTAGGCGTGCTCTCCGAGGCGCCCTGGGACCCACCTGAGGGAGAAGTCCCCGCCGTGCGCTGTCCCTGTGCTGCCTGCGCCGGAGCACACCCACGGGAGTCAGAGCTTCCACGCTGCCCGCTCATCTGCTCCCTCCGTCGCGCAGGAGGCCTTGTCACCACTTGCAGCGTTCCAGCTGGCAGCTGCGGACAATAGCCTGTGTTGTCTTTAGCACCTGTATCTCCAGAGGCAGTTATTTCTATAGCGGAAGGCAGTGGGCAGAAACCAAACTCAAATTCATGTGACAAGTTCTTCCATGTACATCAGTCTACAGAAAAATTCTAAACCAAGAAACTATGGCAGCTTTAACAAACAAACAAACAAACCAAAAGTCACCCTGTTTACGAAAATTAGGGAGTCTGCCCAGGCTCCCGAGAGGCAGCTGCAGGACTCCCCCGTGGTGCCTTCGCTGTGGCCGGCACAGGTTTCAGACCCGCGTGGCATCGCCGTCGGTCCCACGTTGAGGGTGGGAAACGGAAAGGCTGTTGTTGACAGACTTCTTTTTAACTAACAGACTTGATTGCTAGAGCCGTGTTAGGTTCACAGAAAACTGAGCAGGTGGGACCGAGGGCTCCCGGAAGCCCTCCCCTCTCGCCATTTCCCGTCACCTTGAGTTGGCGTGGTCCGCTCGTCACAGGGCGTGAACCGACAGTCGCACGCTGCTGTTGACGGGAGTCCGTCAGTCACGTTCAGGCGTTCTCTTCCTGTCGTACGTTCTGCGGGTTTGACAAGCGCATAATGTCATGTGTTCACACTACAGTGTCACTCACACACACACACACACACACACACACAATAGTTGCGCTGCCCTAGAATCCCCTGTGCGCCCTCGGCCTGCCGACCTCCTCTCCACCCTCCT
>PVKM010010598.1:0-34672 GCA_004027735.1 Carollia perspicillata | reverse complement strand
GACATATTAAATACATATTCAGGATAAAGGAAAAAGACACCAGAAAAAAAAGTGTGCATCAACATAAATGAAGGGCAAGCAAAACAGTAACAATAAGAAAATATAACTATTTTTCTTATTACATCTCTTCAAAATATCATTGAATGTTTCAATAAAATTAAAACAATGTTATATAATTTATCAAATAGTTAAAAGTGAAATGTATGCCAATAGCATAAAAGGCTATGACACTAGAAATGTAAAATTTTTATACAATGTGCTGAATTATATTCAATCATTTGAATGTGTACTGTGATAAATTAAAGAATAATACCATAAATGATAAAACAACCATTGAAATAATCAAACAGGACTAATAATTCAACAAAGATAGTAAAAAAAAAAAACGTATAAAAAGTATTCACTCAATCCAAAAAAAGGCAGAAAAAGTTTAAAAGGGAGAGCAAGGAATGATGGGACAAAGAAAACAAGAGCAGCATGGTAGAGTTTCATTCAGTCATGTTAAAAATTGCACTGAATGTAAATGAGTGAAGCCACCCCTGTTAAAAGAGAGACTATTACATTGTTTATAAAACAAAACTAAATTCTATGCTTTATACAAGGAACATAAAGATGCCACTAGCTTAAAAGAATGGAAAAAGATATATCATGCCAACATTAATCAAAAGAAAAATGGAATGGCTATATTTATATCAGAATAAGATTTCACAGCCCTGTAATGTTAGTAGGAATAAAGGAGTTTACCCAGGCTGGTGTGGCTCAATGGCCTGAGTGCCAGTCTGCAAACCAGCATTGCAGGTTTGATTCCCAGTCTGGGCACATGTCTGGGTTGTGGGCCAGGTCCCCAGTTGGGGCGCGGCGGGGGGACCGTTAGAGGCAATGACACATTGATGTTTCTCTACCTCTCTGTCTCCTTCCCTTCCCCTCTCCCTAAAAGTGTATTAATCAAATCTTTTTAAAAAGTTTATTTCATAATGATATAGGGATCAAAAGGGCATTATGACCATAAATATACACCTAATCAAAGATCATCAAAATGCATGGATCAAAACCTGATGGAACTTCAGGGAGAAATAGATCTACAATATAATCAGAAACTTCAGTACTTTGATGGATAGAACAAGTAGACAGAAAATCATTAAAGACATAGAAGACTTGAATAACACCATCAGCCAAAAGGACAGAATTGATGTTTATTGGACACTCATGCAGCAATAGCAGAATACATAGGTTTATTTCATGTGCAATGTATCACCAAGATAGGTGATGATGATAAATAAAGAGAGGAGGGAATTTCAGGGGAAAAGGGGCAGGGTTTACAGGAACAATTATAAAGGATACATGAACAAAAACTAGGGGGGGTGGAAATGGGAGGGAGGTGGGGAGCACTGTGGGGCTGGGCTGGGGTGGGAGTAAAAGACAGAAAACTGTACTTGAACAACAATTAAAATAAAATTAGAAAAACAAAAGCAAACAAAAAAACAAATCTCAGTCAATTCTAAAAAATCCAAAGGATGCATAAACTAATAAGTTAATTTATAATAAGTTACTAAATAAATATCATTCTGGCAAAAATAGATTTAAATTAGAAATCAATAACAAATAAATCTGGAAAATTCCCCAGATATTGAAAAAACTGCATAATACATATCTAAATAATCCACTTGTCAAAGACTAATTTATTACAGAAATTATAAAGTTTTAAATGGAATAAAATGAAAACACAATATGTAACAAGTTGTGAAATGCCTCAAAAGACATAATCAGAGGGGAACTTCACAGCACTCCACATGTAAGAAAAGAAATATTTCAAATTTAAATATTTAAATTTCATATAAATTAAATTAATATAAACTATTAATCATTTTACATTAATATGAGGTATTTCACTAATAGGAGATATTATTTTGTATTAATTGATTTCACTTTATTAATTGAACTTTAATTAATTAAAATTCTGTAGTTTTTATTTTAAGAAAATATGAAAAAGGGAAAAATAAACCCAATATAAGCAAAGGAATTGAAATAATAAAAGATCAAATTGAAAATTAGAGGAATAAAAAACAACAGTAGCAAAAGTCAATGGAACAAAATTCAAGTCTTTGAAAATTTGATATTTTGGCAAAAATGAGAGTGGTTTAATCACTAACAGGTTTACAGGTATAAACTTATCCTAAATATTTTGAATAATTTCATGTAAATAATCTGGACAACTTATGGGAAATGGATAAATTCCTTGAAAGATGATAACTACCAAAGCTCACTAAGAAGAAAATAGGTAACTTGAATCACTTTCTATTAAAAAATGAATTTGCAGTTAGAAATATTCCCACAAAATTTTCTCCAGGCCTTCTTTCTTCATTGTTGAAATCTACCAAGCATTTATGGAATAAAACTACAGTTTTCTCATTCTATGTGGTCAATATTAGTTTGATACAATTTTTAGACAAAAAGCATATAAGAACCCCCCCCAATTTTCTATGAATATCGATGCAAAATGCTAAACAAAGTATATCCAATTGAATTCAACCAAATATAAAAATGAGAATATGTCTTGACCAAGTAGGATTGATCCCAGAAATGCAAAGATGACTTACTACTTAGACATTTATTTGCATAATCATATTAATGAACTATTAATGCAATTTCTTATGAATACCTCAATGGACATAGAAAATGCATTTGAAAACTCACATCTATTTT
This sequence comes from Carollia perspicillata, assembly GCA_004027735.1. NCBI lineage: Eukaryota > Metazoa > Chordata > Mammalia > Chiroptera > Phyllostomidae > Carollia > Carollia perspicillata. Next base: position 31,969 of record PVKM010010598.1, on the reverse strand, counting down.
TTTTAAACTTTAGTAAAACTAGGAGTAGAGTGAAATTTCTCTATCTGATCATGAGTATCTATGTAAAATTTACAGCTAACAAATGTTAATGATAATGGACTTATGAATACTTTTTCCTTAGACCAGGAACAAGACAGTATGTCTGCTCTCACCACTCCTATTTAACATTGTACTAGAGGATCCGACCAGAATTATTAGGGAAGGAAAAGAAATAAAAGATACTCAGATTGGAAAAGAAATTAATTTGGGTAAGACATGATTGTTCATGGAGAAAATGTGATGGACTCCAGAAAATGCCTACTAATACAGTAAATTCATTGAACAAGGTTGTAGGATGCAAAAAGCCAAACAAACTAGCCATGTGAATCAGAGACATATTTAAAAATTAGTATCATTTATAATTGCAACAAAACATACAATTTATTTAGAGACAAGTCTGACAAAAAATGTGCATGGCCTGTTCACAAAATACTACACATGATCCTGAGGAAAATCATGGGTCAAAATACTCAATATCATTTAGATGTTAAATACCTTCAAATTGGAATTGCCAGATAAAGTACAGGACTCCCACTTAAATTTGTTTCATGCAAAAATTATAATTTTATTTTGATCATATCCTTTGTGTTGTATTTGCTAAATCTGTCAGCCCTACCTGAAATTGATTCCATGTGATCTCAATAAAAATCTCAGTAAGATATTGTAAAAACTGACAAGTTTATTCTAAAATGCACATGAAATTCCAAGGATTCAGAAAAGCCAAAATAACTGAAAAGATTAAAAAGCACTGGTCAAGGAGTAACAATATGTGACTTCGAGTCTTATTATAAAGTTACAGTAATAAAGACAATGCAGTATTGGCATCAAGATAGACAAAGAGATCAGAGCAAAAAAATAGAAACTCCAGAAATAGACCAATGTTTGTATGATTAACTGATTTTTGACAAAAGTGCAAAGGAAGCTCTTAGGAGAATGGATGATCTTTTCAATAAATGGTGCTGGAACATTTATAAATCTATATACCAAAAAATGATCTTTAATCAGTAACTCACTGCACATAAGTTAACTCAAAATGGGATATCATATTTTGCTGTGTGAATGTGTACTTTTTGCCCTAATTGTTGCGGGAAAAATAAGGATGCACATTGTACATGGGTAGTACTAAATTTATATCTATGTGAATATGTTTAATTCTTTTGTTTATGCTTATGCATTAAAGTGTAACTCTAGAAGGTAATAATGATACCCATTTGCAAAATAATACCCTGGAATATGATAATTGGTTTTGATGAATTTTTTAATTGACTTAAAAGATTAAAACAAAAGATTTTTTTCCTGAAGGTTTGGGACAAAAACGTGGGTATGCAGTATACATGGCAAAATATGGTAGTCTGAATATAATACATAAAACTCTAAAATGTTTAGAAGGAAGCATAGGAGAAAATCTTTGTGAACTTAGATACAACACAAAAAGCACAGTTCTGGAAACAAATCAATGAATTGGATTTCAACTAAAGTGAAATCTTTTTTTTTCTTGAAAGACATTTTTATGTGGCTGGCAGCCATAGGCTAGAAGAACATCTTTGCAAAGTATGTATCTGATAATATATTTCTATCCAGAATATGTAAGGGACTTTTTATAATAAGAAATAAGAAAACACATAAACTAAGTTAAAATAGATTTGAACAGACTTCTCTAAAACATAACAGAAATGCAAATAAGCACATGAAAATAATTTTAACCTTATTTATCATTAAAGATATGCAGATTAGAACCACAATGTCACCTATACTACTCAAACAGCTAAAATTAAGAAGACTGATCTCACTAAGGTTTTATAAGGATATGGAACAACTGGAGCTCTCATACAGCGCTGCTGGTAAAGTTAAATAGTAAAAACACTTTGCAAAACAATTTGACAGTTTTTTTAAAAGTTAAATATACACCTACCATATGTTTGTGCAAAGACTTGCAAATGCATGTTTATAGCAGCTTTTTGAATAATCAAAATAGCAAATAACTCTAATGTTTAACAGGTGAACAGATAAACAAGTTGCAGTGTACGCCTGGAATGGGATCGTCCCCAGCAATTTTGATAAATGAATTGCTGATATAAACAACATGGCATGAGTCTTAAGATAATTATGCAGAGTGAAAGAAGCAGACAAAAAGGAGCAGTTAGTTTATGATTTCATGTCTATAAAACTCTAGAAAATGTAGAGTAACTTCTGACAGAGAGTGCATTGGTGATTGTGTAGGTAGAAGGAGTGGGGATGGAAATGGGAAAGAGGGAGGAAATTACAAGGCAGCAAAGGAAAGTTTGGGAGTGATGGATATATTTATTATCTTGCCATTGATTATGGGTTCACATATGCCAAAACTTAGCAAATTGTATGATTTAAGTATATGCGTTTATATCTGAAGTACAGCTGTTAAAATTAAAACAACATGAAAAATAGTGAATACAGTTTGATTCTGAAGAACCAAAAGCACCTGCACACAAAATCATACACTGGATCTGTATGCATCCAACAGAGACAAATGTAAAAAATACAGTAACTGCAGATTGAACATATAGTATACTATTTCTGTAAAAGTTTCAATTAAACAAAACACTGGCCTACATGCCTAGTGAACACATAGTGTCTGTTAAGTTCTGGAAATCACTTACTATAAAACAGGGTTGATGGCTACTCAACGAAGACAGTGGTCACTCTTGGAAAGGGGAGAAGAGTGGGATGAAATTTCAGTTGTTTTGAAATGTATTTTTAATTAAAATTTTTTGATACACATTAATTCCTGTTTTGGGGATGGAGACATAGGCTTCTACTGGGTTAATTTTCATACTTTGTGTGTGCTTGACTCAGTTCACATTCAGCAGTCATCCTGCAGTTCATGTGAGTCCCTGTGCAAGGCGTGTTTGTACAAGTGAAAAAGGGAGGCATCTGGTCCTGCCTTCATAGAGCCTCTCGGGGGGGGAGGGACAAAGACATTGTGCACATGATTAAACAGACAACTGCTTAGTTAAATTTGTGGAGAGCGCTATACAAGTGAAGCCAGTCATCCTGCGAACATAGGTTGGGGGTACACTATGTCAAGGCTCAGGAAAACTTCTGTGGGTAGGAAGAATGTCTGCAGTGAGATGAGGTGGAAGAGTGTAGAAAGTGGGGCTCTAATGAGATGGCGGGTGGACGTTCTGAAGACAGAGTGTGAAGAGGGCATCACAGTGTGTTCCTTTACATAACCGTTTCTGCATTTAGTTTTTAAAATTTCACTTAATTTACTGTTGCAGAAGCAGCATAAGCCTCGATATTATTAAGAATGTATTTTCTATTTTTATCTTGAATTATACAAGCCAATGATATAAATGTTTTAATTTTTAAATTAGGTTACTTTAGATTTTTGTCATTATGGTTAATGAGTAGATCAAAAATCTGTGTAGTTACATAGCCAAGCTGTTACTTGTCACTTCTTGTGACCAGTTAGACCACGGGTAGGCACCAAGGTTGAACGAGGTTGCTTGAACCTTGAAGACTGTGAAGTTTTCACTTACATTGAACTAAATGTTATTCCAGAATACTTTACAGTCAGCACATTTTCCACTGTACTGATGCCATGATCTTAGCAACTGTTTGGTTATTTCAAAAAAATGTGTGTACAGGGAGTAGACAGGCAGTACCAGTAGAACAAGTGAATCCTGAGTGCAAATATTCCATGTGTTGGAGGATGGCCAAAATGGTTGTTCTTCCCATGTATAGCATTTGAATAATCCAGATCAGATCAAGATACTCGACATAGCACACAGTTCATGTTTGCTTTACTGGTGACTAAGGGGATGCTGTTTGAATTTTGATAAATGCTGAACTCACTTTTTTGAACAGCAGTTTCTAAATTAGAATCATTGGCCTTGTTTTGGGGGCAGTATGAATTTTTTTATTGTGATGTAGACTGTTTTAATAATAAACCATCTATGAGCACCTACCTCATAAATCTTATCTTGTTATTATAGAGGTGACCCACATTTTGTGACACCAGTGATTCACATATTAGAATACAATATGGTGCACTCTTTAAAAAGTTGTTCCTTTTTCATGCTGAAGGATTGCACATTGAATGTTAATTTTCAAATGTTTGGGGGCAAATTCAGATTACTGTCGAATACTGTTGCTTGACTAGTTAGTGGGGATGAGAACATGAAAGAAAAAATATTTTCATGACAATTTAACAATTAATTTAGGCCTGTAATATCTATATTAATATAAAAATAACCTCATAATTTAAAGAATAAATCAAAATTGGAAAATGTTAAGAAAACCTAATATAGATTACACATTTTTAACTTTTGCCATAGAAAATTGTGATTTAGCTTCTCCTTTGTTAGTTCCTAATTTGCTGTGAAGCATTTAAATTAAAGAAATCATGGATCTACGATTTATAAAACTGAAAATTTTACATCCCTGGTCAGAGAAGTTATTCTTTATATTCTTGTTAAAGATTAGTGAAAATGGCAAATTTCTGTTTATATGATTTGTTTATCATTGCCTTCATAAATTTTTAGACTTGGCAAAATATTTTAAAATAAACACATTTAAGAAACATTCTTGTATAAAAATTAATAAATTTTTATTGAACTATAGTGGCATTTGTTAGTGATTTAAATAAATGTTGCATAATGTAACATCTTTAAATCATTCTGATAAAATTTTCTTTTTGCATGGGCTTGACTTCAATAGGTTCCTTCACAAATAATTTCTCAAGACAATTTTGCTAATGTTCTAGATGGCCATTCAATTTTGCTAGGATTAAAACATCCATCATTTTATAACATTATCTAATGTTTGAAGCAATAAATGCTTATTTACACACATGCTAAGTCATCTCTCTTTGTACAAATTAAAATGTGTAGTCAAACTTCAACCTCAACCTAAGGAAGGTGTATCAGCTTCACAAACTTTTCTGGAATTAGTTATCACCATGCTGTTTTTGGTTAGATTCCAAAGTTTTATAAGGTGGACGTGACATATTCTTTGTGGTATCCCAGTCCTTTCCTATTTTTTTTTAATAGGAAGAGTCAGCTACAGGTTTGTAGGGACAGGGAAGGTAGTTCTATACCCTTAGTCAAGATCCTGTAATTCTCGATGTAAAATAATTATACTAACAACAACAATGGTTGAATCAGATCTACTGTATTCAAGATGAACTTCTTGTGCTTGCTTTTTTGTATTTCAGGTGATGGGTCTTTTGTTTGGCTTTTACTTGAAATACTTTAGGTAACAATTAAAGACCAAATGATAGAGAGGGATTATGACTCATAGTAAGAAAAGCTAACATTTATTGAGTGTTTACTAGGTACTATATTCTTTTTTTAAGCGACACGCATGATTATCTCATTTGATATTTATAGCAATGTCAGGATGTTGGTGCTCTTATTGCCGTCATCAGTTTATTTTTGGGAAATGGAATAAAGTCAGGTTAAATAACTTTGTCTAGGTTAGCAAGCTAGCAGGTGCATATCTGAATTCAAACAAGAGCAGGTAGTCTGATTCCACAACCTACCCTTTGAAAACTAGGCTTACTGCTGTTAATCACTAACTTGGTTTTATAGAGCTAGTATTCATCAAATTAAGATGTTATTTTTAAAATATACTGAACTTTATCAAAGATACATTATTGTAGAAGAGATGAGTTGGTAGCTACATGTATGCTAAATTGCACTTTTGAATATTCATATTTTTTTCATGGGAAGTACAAGATAGAGAATCCCATTTACTCTAAACTTTATGAAAATAGAATTAACTAAATAGAGAGATACTAAATTGAATTTAGCAAGCAATCTGCTCTTGAAAATGTTGTATCAGAAGTCCTAGGGATTCTTCCAGAAGCTCTAGTAAAAGAGATAATGCACAGAGATGAAATACAGCATATATAATTGTATAATTGCAATAGTGGATGTACAGGTTTGAAAAATAAGGTGTACACTGAAAGCAGTGTCTTATCTGCTCCTTTTTTATGTGTATTTTATTGTTTCTTAGTCACAATATAAAGATAAGTTGATGTTGAAAAACAAGAAAATCACTATAAATTTGAAGTATTTTTGTGTGTTTATTAATTGACCAGACTAGAAAGTACTTTGGATTAGGTTGCATATATCAATTTTTCTGAAATACTGTCAAAATTCCTTGATCTGAAGATGTAAAAACCTTGTTTTACTATATGCAAACATTTTTTAGGTATTAAATGGTTATAAGCAGAGTAAGATCCATTTGGAGCCTGGAGAAAACTTATTTGGGACCCTCATTAGGAAAATGAATAAAAATTTGAAATATGAAAATAGAGATAAGGATTTTTTTGGAAACAGTTACAACAAAACATAAATTTTAAAAAGCTGATAAATACCACAAATATCAGCTAACTCAAACTAAATTATATTCTTATTAACTACCTAATTTATCACAATTATACTTTTTCTCTTTTAAAGTATATTTTATTGATTACGCTATTACAGTCGTCCCATTTTTTTCTCCCCTCTATTCCCCTCTGTACCGCACCCCACTCCCACCAGCATTTCCCCAGTTTAGTTCAGGTCCATGGTTCATACATATAAGTTCTTTGGCTTCTCCATTTCCTATACTATCCTTAACCTTTCCCCATCTCTTTTGTATCTACCATTTATGCTTCTTATTCTTTGTACCTTTTCCTCCATTCTCCCTCTCCTCCCCACTGATAACCCTCCATCTAAACTTCATTTCTGTGATTCTGTTCCTGTTCTAAGTTGTTTGCTTCTTTTCTTTTTGTTTTTGTTTTTAGGTTCAGCTGCTGATAGTTGTGAGTTTGTTGTCATTTTAGTTTTTGTATTTTTGATCATCTTCTTTTTCTTAGATCAGTCCCTTTAACATTTCATATAGTAAGGGCTTGGTGAGGATAAACTCCTTTAACTCAACCTTATCTGGGAAGCACTTTATATGCCCTTCCATTCTAAATGATAGCTTTGCCAGATAGAGTAATCTTGGATGTAGGTCCTTGGCTTTCCTGACTCTGAATGCTTCTTTCCAGCCCCTTCTTATCTGTAAGGTTTCTTTTGATAAATCAGCTGATAGCCTTATGGGCACTCCTTTGTAGGTAAATATCTCCTTTTCTCTTGCTGCTTTTAAGATTCTCTCATTATCTTTCATCTAGGGTAATGTAATTATGATGTGCCTTGGTGTGTGCTTCTTTGGATCCAAACTCTTGGGACTCTCTGAGATTCCTAGACTTTCTAGAAGTCTATTTCCTTTGCCAGACTGGGGCAGTCTTCCTTCCTTATTTGTTCAAATAAGTTTTCAATTTCTTGCTCTAACTCTTCTCCTTCTGGCACCCCTATGATTTGGCTGTTGGAACTTTTGAAGTTGTCCTGGAGGATCCTAAGCCTCTCCTTATTTTTTTGAATTCTTGTTTGTTCATTCTGTTCTGGTTTAATGTTCATTTCTTCCTTCTGCTTGAAATTGTTGATTGATTTCTGGTTTCCTTCCCTTCACTGGTGGTTCCCTATGTATTTTTCTTTGCTTCACCTTGCATAGACTTCACTTCTTTATTTTGTAGCCATACTCGACCATTTCTGTGAACATCCTGATTACCAGTCTTTTGAACTCTGCATCTGATAGATTGGCTATCTCTTCATCGCTTAGTTCTACTTTTGGAGCTTTGATCTATTCTTTCGTTTGGACCACATTTTTTGTCTCGGCGGGGCCTGTTACATTGCAAGGGGTAGTGCCTTAGGTATTCGCTAGGGAGGAGCAACCCCCTTTGCTGAGTTGTGGAGCTGTGTGTGGGAGAGGGAACAATGTCAGAGAGGGAACAGCATCTCTTGCTCAGCTCTCACCCCGCCTTCAGTCACTTCCACAGCTATCCACAAGCAAATTGGGCCCTTTTAGTGCTGATTCTCAGGTGGGTGGGCTTGTGTACATTCTAGGATGCTGTGGGTCTCTCCAATGAATTCTCCTATGAGACTGGGAGTTTCTCCTGCTGCCTCAACCCCAAAGATTTTTACAGCCAGAGGTTTTGAGGCTTTCTTTTATCATGCTGGAACCGTGGTTGCGTGGTCTGTCTTACTCTGCAGTTGTTTCTCTCAGTTTATCTGCATATAAAAGTGGGGCTGCCAGATCTACCAGCATCTGTCCTATCACCTGGTCCTCTAGCCTCTGGCTCACCATGAGTCCTCCCCACCTGGCTGCCCATCTGCACCCTTTCTACCGGTCTGAATGAATGTTGCCAGACTTTCATACTGTTTAATTGTCTGTCAGTTCTGGTTACTTTTTGTTTTTAAATTTGTTGTTGTCCTTCTTTTGGTTGTGGGAGGAGGTGATGTGTATCTACCTACACCTGCATCTTGGCTGGAAGTCTACAATTATACTTTGTTTATATTTTTGATGATATACCTTTTGATCACCTCTTCATTTTCAGAATTGTGCAATGTTTCATATATTTTTTATTAAAAATAGAATGAAAATTTAGTCTTTTACATGGTTGATTTAAGTGTATGTGTATTACCTGTTTAAATAAGTATCTTTTAGCTTTACAACTAATCATTAATAATGTTATGTAATTTTATGAGATTATTTTCAAGTTTTGGCAAACCTCTCTGGAGTTCCTTTCATTTATGAGCTATTAGATTTCTGGGAATTTTTTGAGCATTGAATAATTCTAAATACCCTTAATTTATGACACTGATTAGCTAGTTTGTGGCTAAAAAGAAAGTATACTTAGGGTTTTTTTTTTTTTTTGTTTTGTAGTGTTTGTTGGAAATCAACAAGAAATTTATAGTTTTCCAGCTCTTAAGTCCTTTCCTGCAGTTGGTTTCAAAGCAGTCAGTAAGGAAGATGGTGTGAAAAAATTATTTATTCTCTCCAGTTACAGAGGGAAATCTTTCCAATTAGGCCTCAGTAAATCCCCTCTCATATCCTTATGTTCAGAGCTGGGCCATTTGTGCATGTGCACACGCACCCCCTTAGACCAGTGATTGGCTGACAGGAATGGGTTGGGGAAGCCTTAAACCTTGAGGGATGTGCCAGGGCTGGGCACCTGGTGCTTGGGGCACAGAGCAGGGGTTATGTCCTTTGGGCAGCAACCAACAACGTGTGCCATGTGCTTGTTTAAAGATCTTTTTCAGAAGATTCCATTTTGTTTGAATTTTCAGAGATGAGTTTTCCCCGTGTATATTAATGTTTTTGTTTATAATTTTCCCATATTTCCTTTCCCGTTTCTTTTCTGTGCAAGCGTTTACCTTTCTATGATAGTTATGGGGTTGCTCCAATCTGGCCCAATGTTCTGTTAACCAATGTTCATTAACCAATTTTTAGGTTAATGGTATGCAATTAAGTTTTTTAAAATTTTAAATAAAATTTTGTTATTTATTTATTTTTATTGTTGTTCAAGTACAGTTTTTCTATTTATTAGAATGTAATTCCTATGCCACTAGGAGGTTTAATTTGCTGAGGAGAAAAAAGAAAAAATGCCTGAGATAAGCTCCTTAAATCTTGAAGATAGTGTATGGTCTTAAGGAGTTCTGTAATGGAAGTTCTATAATACATGTTTCCCGAGTGGGTTCCTCCTCTTCCATTCTTGTTTTTCTTCCCCCAGTTCCCCGGACATCTATCTCAACCCCTTTTTGTTTCTGAAATCGCAAATTTCCATGCAGCAAATGAAGATGTGTGGTATAATGGGAACAAGAGCGCATTGAGAGCCCCAACCCTATGTTAAAACAGGTGTTCCGTGGAGTCCCAGTGATGGGCCGGGCTGCCAGGGGCTCAGTTGGCAGGAAGGGATGTGCACACAAACATGGGTGTTGGCATCAAGGTAAGAGTGCTGACCCCTCTACTCCTCTGGCTTTGAAGAGAATGAGCATATTCCCTCCTTACCTGGTGATGAAAATTAAAAAGTAGAAGAGTTCCGCAGTGCCAGATTCTACACCAAGAGTGGTAATTGGGTATTAGCCCCAGCTGTCAAAGGTGGGCCCACCGTTGCCGGGCTAGCAGGGCATCGGATCACACTGCGCCGGTGATTACTGAAGATTGGATTGTCTAACCTGGACTACACTGGGCCTTGCTGACAGTATTTATTGCAGCTTTTGAATTTTGTTACTTTTCTATTTTTACAAATGCTGATTTTTATTCCACACCTTCAGTTGTTACGACACCAGATTAGAGTCTGAAGCTTTTACAACTCCTTATTTAAGGCCTCTTAATATTGTAGGTGAGTAGCTGTCATTAAGAAAGTGTTTGAATATAGCATTGTATTTCAGTAGGTTTGCCATGAATAATACCCCAGCTGCCATGGCCACTCTTCTCCTAGTAAATGGCTCAGACAGTTACTGCCTGTCATCATCTCACTGACTTAAAAAGCAGATGCATCTTATGTACAGCCAGAAGATTTGCACGGCTATACAGGACATAAAGCTAGATTTCAGTGGCTTTTTTTTTTCATTGCAGATAGGTCTACTTACAAAGAAAGAAACATAATATTCTTTTTTTATATTGACTCACTTGATTTTCATATTTTTGAGGCATGTTTTTGCAATTGAAATTATAGCAATTTATAGTAAGTAACATGAGTAAGATGCTATGCTTTCTGATTTTTTTCTCTACTAAGCGAAAAGTATTTTCAGTGTGATATGTTTTAAGTTGACTGTGTTGTGGTCTACGAGACTTTAGGCACAACAGCAAAGCGTTTGTAGCCTGGATTTGCAGAAAATCTATTTACACCACTGTGTGGCTTAATATCCTTCAATAGTTTTTATTGCCCATTGATAATTTTCAAAATCCTGATCGTAGCCATTTCTTTTAGCCCCTTCCAGCCTTCTAACTTCCTCTCCCTCTATTTACCCTGTGGGCCACATTTGTGAATTCCTTCCAGTTCTAAAGCAGAGTGTGCTCACTACTGCTTCTGTGCCTCTCTCTGTGTGCTCTTGGCTCTCTGGAACATCCTTGTCCTGCTCAATTTTCACCTGGAAAATTCCTACATGCCTGTCAAGACAGTGGAAATTTTCTGTACCCCTCCCTCTCCATTCATGCATTTATGTGCCTCTCACCCCCAGTGGAAAGTAGTTGACTTAGTTCAGCGTTAACACTTAAGACTTATTCATCTCAGTGCTTAACGTCCCCCTAACAGGATACCTGACCAGACATTCCCAGCAAATATCAAATGAGACATAAATAGGCTGATTGCTAAAAACTCTGAGCCAAGACTTATTCCTGTATTAAAAGGCCTGGTGTAGAAAGGTACTGTTTACCCTCAAGGATGGGCCCTGTGGAAAAAGCTGTTTGAAGCAATCTAAAGGTTAGACTCTACAGCTTTGGTGCCCATGGGCAGGCACTAGTGATGGAGGAAGACGCTCACATGGGACAAGTTGAGGGCATCAGACTGGGCAATGCCAAATTGATAGAGTGTTAAAAATTAACCTCTGTGCGGCTGCAGCAGGCAGGTCAGTCAGGTGATCATCAGTGAATGACAAGTCACTAGTCTGCAGCCTTTCCAGGTTTGCATCTGGAGAGCCCTCTACCCATAACCCCCCTTTCTTAAACTAATGAACGCAGTACTGGCACAGTGGTGACACTCAATGACTGCCTTTGTTTTCTACATTGTGGGTAAATGTGACTTTTGTGAGGTTTCCTAGTGAAATGATGACTGTTTAAGAGAATAGTCTGAACCCATTTTTACAAAGAATGTTATGCCCCATTCTTTAGCCCTCTTAGGACAGCATAATGTCAGGCATTTTTAAAAGGAAGAGAAAGAAATGGGGAAGAGGAAGAAATCGGAGTTCAGGAAAGAGTGGAAGGAAGGCCCATGGGAGGCTGCTGAGTGACAGGGCCACCTCAGTTGAACTGAGATAGTGGCTGTCTGTGTTGCTGACTCAGCCCTCCTGGAAGGCTGTGACCACACTGGCTGCAGGAAGCTACCAGAGCCCTTCGTGGTGGGCAGTGCCTTCCCAAACCATTGTCTGCCTGCTGCATTACACAGCATGGGAGGGACACGGAATATTTGATTCATTAGGTTTTTGTGTCATGATTAAACTGGGGTGTGGATTTTAGTGAGGAAGACCACAGATGAGTAAGAGTCAGTATAAAATCATGTTTGGTTAATGTAGATTCCAGTGGTTACATACAACATTTATGGATATCTGTATATACATGTGTTAGCATGAATATTTTTGTGTCTGATAGCTAAGAGGGCTTAGAAACAATGAGCACACCTAGCATATAGAAGTTGACTTCTAATACTGTTTTCCAACAAAAGGAACCAGGACTCCTTGGAGAAGTGGCTGATTCTAGCTTTGAGCCAGAAATACAACATGAGCTTAGAGCATCTTGTAGTGCCTGAAAGTGAAGAAATAATCAAATAAAAACAAAATATAATTGGGATACATGTCAAAGAAACATGGGGAACAATGGAAAGAGCCCCTTGTGGCTAAAGCTGAGGTAATTTGAGCAACAAAATAAAGCAATATTGGCTTATAATACAACGTATAAAGTAAATAACCATAAGCACATACTTATATGAATACATGATTGAATAAATAAATACATGGCAGAGAATAGGCAAATTGCTGATGCAGAAGAATTTTCAGTAATTTATGGAGTACATCTCCCTACTCACTCGGCACGGGCTGCACACAGCGGGTTTCTTCTAAAGACGGCAACATGAAAAGGGAGAAACTTGTCGAACACGTCTGCAGCCTGGTGACCAAGATTAACGTCAATGATAGTAAGTCACGTTGATAGCTTATGTGATGAGAATGACACTTTATATCTGTGTTCTTCTCAAAATCTATAACCCCAGTCTAATCATGAGTACACATCAGGTAAATCTTAAATTAGGGGCATTCTATGAAACACCCGGCCAGTATTCTCAAAAGTCTCAAGGTCATTACAAGCAAGGAACATCTGAGAAGTTGCCACAGCCCAGAGGAATCTAAGGAGACGTTAAATGTAATGGCGTATCCTGGATGGAATCCTGGAACCAAAAAATGACATTAGGTCAAAATGGAGGAATTATGAATAAAATATGTGCTTTGGTTAAAGCAAACAAATAACCAAAAAAAGACTTCTTAAGAGTGAAATGTCATGTTTTAATCTCCCATCTTCACCAATATTCAATGTGAATTTAAAGAATAAGTCTGCTTGTCTTTAATAAATGATCAGTGACTCAGTGGCTAGAATTTCTTTCATTTAAAAAATTTTCTGTTTTGTTTATGAAAACCCCCAGTATATCTCTTATTTATATTTTCTGAAACTTTCATTCTTTCCAGGCTGGATACATTAGACTCTGAAAACACCATACAGAAAGAATGTAACCTCTTGGAAAAAACTAACAGCTCTTTAAAAGAAGGAGATAGAATTGATGCAATGAAGCTTTAAACTGTGATGAAAATATGGATGTTTGATAAATGACATTTTTAACATCTCTTCTAGCAAAGAAACAGAACAGAACAAACATTTACCTAAATAATAATGATCAGAAACAATTTTTCAGTTGATGTATTAATTAGGGAAGCTAAATGCTTAATAAATATTCATTCCCTCACCCCTCATTTCAGCTTATTTCAATGCAAGTGGAGTTCAACGTGGGCATTTCTATATTTGGTTGGCTCTGTCAGGGTGACTCAGAGACCTAAACACTTTCTGTGTCAGGGCCTGAGAGAGAGAGAGATGATGGAGATTTTTGGTAGTCAAGACTGTATGAGACACCTCACTCCCACTCATATATAAACTTAAAAAAAATTCCTTGAGTTGTAGTAGGCAACATTTTTAATGAAGCATTATTCTTTCTCAGAATAGCATCTCTTTTTAACTGCCTACTAATTCTGTCACTAATTGATGATTGACTAAGCTAGGGCTAACACTAGAATTCGGTAAATACTGTTGCAAAACCCTCTTAATAGATTTGTATTGTTTTTAAATAAATAAACCTTTTAGAGGTGAATGTTGGAGATAGATATTCATGAGTCATATCTATCAGCATTTTGTTTTTGCTGTAAGGAAAGCCTTTGGTTGTTCTAGAACTAATAATAGTATGTTAGCTATTGTATACTAAGAGCAATTTCTGACCCTCATGGGTGTACTTGACATTTTTCCGATGGTGAGAAATTTGTGCTTATGCATTTCCTGTGCAATTGTGATTATTGCATTATGTGGGAGACTTGGCTGCATGATTCATACAGTCTTGAGCATACACCTACAAAAGGAAGTAGCCCAGAAAGGGCTTGAAAACAGTGACTTAGAAATGAAACCAATGGCTTCACTTATTTGTCCGTCTTCTGTACTTCCAGGGTCTTATAAGAGTCTCCTACCCCAATTCATCCAGTCTTTCCATCCCAAGTAAATGATGATGAGAACATCATCCTGAAATACCATAAGCCTGCAATTTACACGAATCCAGACACAAAAATTATAATCATAGCAGATTTGGCAAATTCTTTTACATGTGCTTCTTAGAAAAATTATTAAAATTATTAGAACGTGGACCTTTAATCTTAAAGTAACTCTTTCCACTATTGTAGACAAACATGCATAAAAATAGGATGCATGTATCTATTTTATAAATAAACATTTTTTATTCAAGAAGTTGAAATTTTCATGATTAAATTGAAGAAAAGGGAATCATTTTAAGTTGAATAATATGTGAAGGAACAAAAAGATTAATTTCCCCATGATTTTACTTTGTTGCAAATTTTGCAACAAAGGATATTAGAGCTTTGACAGAAACTGTACCAGTCTGTTCTCTCAGGCATATCTTTAATAGTATCACCATAATTTGGTCTTCGTCAGCTGGGAAAGAATTCTTGAGCCATGTGGAAGATGCTCTCTCTCCCTCCCCCCGCCATTTCTCTCTTCTCTTTCCTCCCTCATCTCTCTGTCTCCTCACTTACTGTATTCCTTAGTGTTCTTCCACTTTGCAGGGAAACTCTAAATGTATGTTTTAATTTCTTTGCACAGAAAATGTGAGGGAAGCTCTAAACAAGTCTAATTTGAAAAAAGAAAAGATTATTCCCTGATTTCTGGGGGAGGACAGCTTTAAACAGAAAAAAGACAAAGATTGGAGATTCAGTTGGATATGAAAATAGCTATATTCATTAAGCAGAGCTATGCAAACAGATGCAAATTTGGATAATAGGGAAAGATACTTGAATTTCATTAGGGTTTTTTTTCTCTATAGTTAGCAAATATCTCACCTTCTAAAATTACTTCAATTGTAATTCACCACAATAAGCATGTAATTAAAATTGAAGAATGTTTACCAGGTGAGAGAAGTTGATGAAGCGAGCCAGGAGGGTTTTGAAAATGTGAAGAGAAGAGCAACTCAGAACACACTACAATTTAGAAGATATTTTAGGAAAGATAATGTGGGCAGGATATCAGTAAAGTAGATGCTGCTGGTTTAAGACTAACCTGGAGAAGCCAAGTCACCAGGTGTTTTTAGCAGTGAGCATTCATTAGTTAATTCATTCAGTCAATATTTATTGAAAAACCTATTGTGCTTTGACTTCTGCACCAGATCCTGGGAGAATAAGTGTTGGGAACACAGTTCCCTGTACTCATAGAGCTTATACTCTAGAAAGGGAGATAGAAATGCATCGTAATTATCTATAGTTATAGCGAGATGTATGGCATGATGTGGAGCATTACTGCATGGGTATGTGTGTAGGGTGGGGAAAGGGATCTCTGACATGGGCATGGGGTGAGCTCTATGGCTCTTGCTCTTTCTTCAGAAGTTGGGTATGCATGCAGTTATGGTGGAGCATAATTATTGTTCTTAGGGCAATATGTGCCAGCTGCACTGAGAACGGGGTAGGAGTCCCCAGTTCAGTGCAGGTGCATATGTCAGATAAGGCACACAAAAGGAGTACAGACCAAGTTCAGAAGGGTTTGTAAGAGTCTTCAAATTGCTGTGTTTGTGGAAACAACTCACATTTCTTTTCTCTAATCGTTGTTCAATTACAGTTGTTCCAGTTTTCCCCCATTGCTCTCCCCAACACTGCCCGCCCCCTGCTCCCTCAGTCAGTCCCCACCCTCTTGCCCATTACCACAGGTCCTTCACACATGGTCCTTGACTAGACCCTCACCTCTCTTTTCACCATTATCCCTCTCCCCCCTCCCCTCTGGTCACTCTCAGTGTGTTCTTTATTTCCATGTCCCTGGGTCTATTTTGCTCATTTGTTTGTTTGTTTTGTTGATTAGGTTCCACTTATAGGTGAGATCATATGGTATTTCTTTTGCCGCCTGGCTTATTTCACTTAGCATAATGCTCTCCAGTTCCAGTCATGCTGTCGTGAAGGGTAGGAGCTCCTTCTTTCTTTCTGCTCTGTAGTATTCCATTATATAAATGTACTACAATTTTTTTTTTATCCACTTATTTACTGATGGGCACCTAGGCTGTTTCCAGCACTTAGCTATTGTAAATAATGCTGCTGTGAATATTGGGGTGCATAGGTTTTTTTGAATTGGTGGATTCTTATGGTATAATCCCAGCAGTGGGATCACTGGATAGCAAAAGGTAGAAAGTAACTTCAAGTAAATTCAGCATTACTAGAGTTTACCATTGGTGGAATGATGTTATAAAATGAAGTACACAGGAAGATAGAAGCTGATGAAAAGAGGATTCTTTGGATTATATAACAGAGGCCCAATCAATATGTGCTTGATGAACGAGTAATGAGTTGTGATACAATAACTGCTATAATTGAGAACCAGAAAATTGTGGCTTGGATAGCTGTAAATAAAATACTTACACCTGTTTAAAAAAACCTGTTAGTGTTTTCTTACTGAGGAGGTAGATACATATTAGTTGGCTATGATATTGATATATTGAATAAAAATTAAAATTAGAATAAAATAGAAAAGAGAAACTTTGAAACTTTTATTTTGAGTATATGGGTATATGTTTCTGTGACCTTGGAGGGTACGGAAAATGGAAAAATGAATTCATTACTGTGGATTGGTATCAAAGAGTCCTGAAAGTCTCTGTGATGGAGAGAGTTGGTTTCCAAGGTGTGCGTACACACTGTGAAGGGGCCTGGAGGAGTGTGAAGATCCCAGGACCTAGAAACACCAGGGACTCTTGCTCCCGAGCCTGGAGTAAAAAATCACTGGCATCAGGGCCACACTGTTGACTGTAGCGGCCATGCTAACACCTCTGCTTCAGTCTCAAGGTGATAACCACCTCACTTATCCAGATACTTCCTTGATGTTGTGCTATAGATAAACTGAGATTGATGGCTATCTCAGTGCAGGTATTTGCCATTTTCACTTGGTTAATTCATGAGCTAAAGTCCCCAGTTGTGAGTTTTTCAGAGATTCGTGTTGGGTGGCAGGTTTGGAGATTCCTGGGCTTTTTTGGATGAGATCTATGTTCCTGCTGACCCAGTTTGGGGGAATTAGGGAATGAGAGGTTGTATGTGTGCGTTAGGAGGGACATTTGACTCATTCCCTGCTTCATCTACTTTTATTAAATAGTGAGAAAAATCTCCTAAGAGGTCTGTTAGCCAGAAGGTTTATCTTGGCAATCACTTCTTCTAGCAGCATTTCCTAAAGACAGTAAGTGGTCCTTAGGAGGTGGCCCTCATATCTTTAATGATAATGGGATGTGCTTTGTGCTTAAATACAGAAAATCACATGGGGGAAGCAGCAATCTCGGAACAGGGACTTCAGGTGAGGCTTTACAGGACAAGCAGTGTATAAATGTAACGTTTAACCTTAATTAGAAGTTAGCCCAGGGAATGGAGAATGGAGCCTGGAAAATGAAAAGTGCATGTTTTTGAGAAAAAATAAGAGCTATACATGCACAAGACTGGTAAAATTTGCACATGGTAACTTCAAGAAGTTGAGAATGGCTTTACTATCACAGTGAACATATCTGACGGGTGACAGAGTGAGATTTCTGGCTGACAGAATAAATCTGGGGCCAGTCATGACAGCCAGATGAGCAGTGGTAAGGAGTGTTGACTTTACCTTAAGAACAATGAGAAGCCAATGAAGTGATTGAAGAAGCACAGTGAGATAGTCATTTGAATTTTACAAAGCCTGCTTTAGCTATAGCATGGGGAAAACACTGTAGGGTGTAGATTGGAAAAAGAAGAGACCTGTTTGGGGATTAAAAAAAAAATCAGTGCACAGGAGAATAAAGAGGTGGACCAGTAATGTTAAAAGGTACGATGAACACATATTTAAATAAAGATTATCTTTATTTTCACATATTACTTAATGTGCATGCTGTTTTCTGGGAATGTATCCCATAGAAATAAGCACAAATCTTCAATGATGCTCACTTATTACAGCATTGTTTGTAGTAGCAAAACCTGAAAACCAGAACTTCCCAGTAGAATGGTTGGATGCACAGTGCACATCCAAACTATAGAAGATTATGTAGCATATTGTTTTTCTGTTGCTGTGTAACAACAGTGCCACAAAAGTAGGGGTGCAAAACCATGATGCATCCTCCGATGGTTTCTGTCCATCAGAAGTTCAGCCATGGCTTAGCCGGATCCGCTGTTTCAAGGTCTCATAAGGTTCCAATCAAGGTGTCACCTAGAACTCTTTCTCCTCACAGAGAGAAGGACTCACTTCCATGTTCGCCTGTTTGTTGGCAGCAGCAGACTGTTCCTCGGGGGCTTCCTGATGGAGGGCCTCAGGCTGCCAGTAAGGGTTGCGTACTCAGCTCCTTTCTGTGTGGCTTGCTGTATAGGGCAGCTCACTACATGGCAGCTTGCTCCTTCAAAGCCAACAAAGGGAAGGTGTTCACAGTCCTATTACATACTCACATGCACATAATCACATACATCTGTCATCTTTGTTGTATTCTGATGCCTAGAAGCAAGTCATATTCTGCCTTCATTCAGGCACAGTGATTACATAATGTGTGAACACTGGGAGCTAAGAGTGTGTCCCCTGCATTATTTATAAAAAAGACTGTCTAGTTTTCTTCTTTTGACCTGAAGGCATGTTGATTATATATTGTTAAATTGCAGAGTATTTACTCTACACACTATGATCTCATTTTTATAAAAAAAGCAAAACCCAAAGTTATATCAATAAATACACGTTGTTTATCTTAGTATATGCTAGAAAAGACAGAGGAAGAGTCCATATGGAAAGTGTGGGAACTATCCTAATTAGGTAGTTTTCATACTTTTCCTAAGTGAGACAATGATAGAATGAGCTTGGGATAACATTTTTTACTTTTTTAAAAAAGGATTTTATTTATTTTTATTTTTAGAGAGGGGGAAGGGGAAGAGAAAGAGAGGGAGAGAAATATCAATGTGTGGTTGCCTCTTGTGCACCCCATACTGGGGACCTCTCAACCCAGGCATGTGCCCTGACTGGGAATCTAACTGGCAACCCTTTTGTTTGCAGGCTGGTGCTCAATCCACTGAGCCACACCAGCTGGGGCACATTTTTCACTTTTTATTTAAACACTTATGCATTTTCACTAGTTACAACCAACAGATTGATTTTAAAATGGTTAAAAATTAAAATACAATTGTAAAGTCCAGGAAAAACCACTAAAAATAGAAGAAGGAGGAATACAAAAAGAAGAAGAAAAAAGAAAGAGCCCTGGATGGTATAGATCAGTGGATTGAGCGGGGGCCTGCAAACCAAACAACTGCGGTTTGATTCGCAGTCAGGGCACATGCCTGGGTTGCAGGCCAGATCCCAGCAGGGGACGCACGAGAGGCAAACATACATTGATATTTCTCTCCCTCTCTCCTTCCCTTCCCCTCTAAAGATAAATAAATACAATCTTTAAAAAAAACAAAAGAAAAAAGGAGAAGAAGGAAAAGAAGAAGAAGGAGGAAGAGGAGGAGAAGGGGAAGGAGGAAGGGGAGGGAGAGGAAGAGTTGATTCATATATAAGTGGACCTGTGCAATTCAAACCCGCATATTTCCAGGACCAACTGTATTTTTAGTGTTTGGTTGGGAATCCATCTATGTGGAGAGGTGATGAGTGCCTACATGTAGATCTTCAACTGACATGGGTAGTAGGGGACATGGTGCTGGTGTCTCTAAACCCACATGGTTTAAGGGTCAAATATAAAACTGATGTGCTAAGAAAGAAAAGAAAATCACAAATCAGTTAAAATCACAAAATGCAGAAAAAGAGTTGAACACAAAAATAGGAACAAAGAGTAATAGTAACAAAAAGAAAACAGTAATAACTATGATAGATATTACTCCAGCTATATTAGTAATTTTTTATATAAATGGTCTAAGTGCACCATTTAAAGACAGCAGTTGTTGGAATAAATCAGAAAGTACTAGCAGACTGTACAGGACACCAACTTTAAATATATAGACACATATAGATTGAAAGCAAGTATATGGGGAAAAACAAACCATGCTAGCATTGATAAAAAGAAAGCTGGAGTAGCTATATTAATTTCAGATAGAGGAGATTACAAAATAAGAAAAGTTATTAGGGTTAAAGAATGACATTATATAAAGAGGTTTGTTCTCCAAGAATGAAACAATTTTTTAACATGTACGCACATTAAATTATGTGAGGCAAAAACTGATAGAACCACAAGGAAAAATAGGTGAATCTATGGAATAGAAGACAGATCCTAGAAATAGATGGTCATCAATATAGTCAATTGATCATTGGCAAAGGAGCAAAGGCAACACAATGAGCAAAATAGGCTTGTCCATAAATAGTTTCAGGACAACTGAACATCACATGCAAATAAATGAATCTAGACTTTATACCCTTCAAAATGAATCATAGATTTAAATATAAAACAAACCATAAAACTCTTAGAATATAACAGGTGTAAACCTAGATGACATTGGGTAGAGTTACATGGCATCAAAGGTACAATCCATGAAAAAAATAAGATTGGCTTCATTGAAATTTAAAACTTCTTGGGAAAAGACTGTATCAAGAGAATTAGAGAGTAACACACAGACTAGGAGAAAATACTTTCAGAAGAAACATCTGGTGAAGGGCGATTATCCAAAATATACAAACTCTAAAACCCAATGATAAGAAAACAACAACAAAAAACCAATTAAAGAATGGACCAAAGATTTTAACAGACCCCTCAAAGATGATATACGAATGGCAAATGAGCACATGAAAAGATACTCCACACCACATGTCATCTGAAAGATGCAAACTAGAACAACATTGAAATAACAGTACACACCTATTAGAGTAGCCAAAGTCTGAAACACTGGCATCATCTAATTCTGTGAGGTTGTGGAGCAGTAGAGACTCTCATTCTTTGCTGATGGGAATGCAAAACGGTAGAGCCATTTTTGAGAAACAGTTTGGCACTTTTTTTTTACACAGAACTAAGCATATTCTTACCTTCCAATCTAGCCATCTTGCTCCTTGGTATTAACCCAAAGGAGCTGAAAACTAATATTTATACAAACACTTGCACAAAGATGTTTACAGTAGCTTAATTCATAATGGCAAGTGTTAGAGGTAACCAAGGTATCCTTCAGTGGTTGAGTGAATGAATACACTAGAGTACATCCAAACAATGGAATATTATTCAGTACTAAAAAATGAGCTATGAAAAGACATGGGGGAACCATAAATGCATGTTGCAAGTGAAAGAAGTTCATCTGAAAAGGCTACATTACATAAGATATGAACTACCTCACATTCTGGACAAGGTAAAAGCAATGGAGACCATAAGATCAGTGGTTGCTATAAGAAGCAGAGGTAAGAAAGATATGAATAGGTAGAGCACAGAGAATTGTTAGGGAAGTAAAACATATTTCTTAAAAATACTTGAGTGGGAAGTAAGTGTAGAATGGGGCAGGGCAAGAGGAGCACTGTGGACAGCTAAGCAGGGCTGGGTGCTGAACAGCCCGTGCGATTGGACAGGAAGGCAGACCGCAGAAGGATTCCAGTTAGGAAGACAATATTGGATAGCAGTTTTGAATAATCGTTTTGGGGCTAGTGTGGTGAGTTCTATATGGAGAGATCTGTGATGACAGATCTCTGTGGGGACAGAGTGATGGAGATTTTCACAATAAGGAAAATTTCCAGAACGCTTACAGAAATATTATGTAAAAAAATTTAAATGTTTAACAATTTTTGCTTAGACCCTCAACATTGGTTCTGAGCTCGGTAAAGTTGTATAGTCAGATGACAGTTTTCCAAGGTCACCTGTCTGTGTGTCTTACCTTTTGTATAACTGCTTCTCTTCAGGATGACTTCTATGGAAGAAGTTTTGGGGCCATTGGTCTGTGTCAACCTCCTTGTTATGTCATAGAATTTCACGCTAGTGTATTGTGACAGTTAATCTTTTGTGGTTCAAATGATTTAGAAGTTTTTCACATAAGTAACTCCTGCTCTAAACATACTCTATTGATGATTTATTTTTGGAGTCTATTGTTACTTTATGTAATGTTTAGCTGCACATCATGAATGTATTAACATTTCTTGTTCAAGGTTTTCGATGTCTTAGAAATGTGCTTTTAAATAGACATTCTGCTTAATGAGGGGAAACATACTATTTCTTGAATAGCCTTGATACTATGCCAAATCATAAAGATGTTATAAAATATAATGATGAATTCTTTGCTTAATAGGTTGAGTATATATTTACATAGTGTAGATTTATTAAAATAGAGTGTTTGTGATTAGAAGTCATTCTTGGAAAGTCCTTGTGGAACTTCATTGATATTTTGATGTAGGTTTTTCCTATTTCAAAAACACATTTAATCCATAACAATCTAAACTTGGTGAGGTTGCCTGAAGTCAGGGAAGTTGTGAGTGGTGGAACAACTGAATTTTTTTGTTCATGAAAATTTTATTGAAAGTCCAAGCATGCTTTTAAAGAACTAATGGCATTTCTGTTGAGTGTGGTCCGGGCTGAATTATTTTTTGAGCCATAGGAGAAAGTCAGATTATTCCTGCTGATTTCTCATTTCAGTCATGAATACCACTTATTTTGTGAAGTGAAATTTTCTCCAGAGGAATTTTTTCTCCTGCAGCATATAGATAACCTCTGACTTCATTTTTTTGGGGCCTTCATAAACTTTCTTATTAAATTTGTTTTCTTCAACTTTACAGTACTATTTCTATTCTCTCGGACTTTGTTCATGAGTTTTTACTCTCTCATCACAGGCAGCAGCTTGACCTTCTTTCCCATACAGCCCATCTGTCCAACAACTCTGCCTTTGGTCTAGGGGGGTGAATGGTGAAGGATGTAATAAAAATTGATGTAAGCTGATCACGGCCCTGCTGAAAAACCCACATTTGTTTCCCATTGCACTGAAACAAAGTCCAGATATTCGCCCTTGTTTTGATGTCCTTTTATGACCTGTGTCCTTTCCGGTTCTCAAATCTCACCGTCCCCTTCCCCTGCACTCTTCCCCTCTGCTTCAGCCACTTTGGCCTTTGCCGTTGCCCAGGTATTAGAACTGAACATAAGAGTCATGAGAATCATGTCTTATAAATGTTATCAGGGAGATAAATGACTGGAAGTTGCATTTCAGGGGTGGAAGACATGAAGTTAACGTTTTTAATTCAAAAGCTCTAGTGCTTACATGCACTCAAAACAACTCTCTGTGCAGAAGACTGAAGAGTGCATGATTCCTAAACTTGTACTGATGCTTTTTCAGATGTTGTGATCGTGAGAACATTTTGGTGGTCTTTTTTTAATGTTAGGAGAACCTAGATTTGAGTTGATCGCAGCAATAATTCCAGACAGAGGTTGGGTACAAAAGAATGGGGTCGGGTGCTGAAGGCACCCGTGATCAGGATGAAGGGAACCCTGGTGTCCTGGGGGACGGCAGAAGGAGGAAAGGCTGCTGAAGGGAAGCTTCCTGGGTATCTGCTTGTACGAGTGTATTAATCATGGTTTCTTTTCTAATTTTTTGTGTTTTATAAGGTTTTGACATGTTGGAGCTTTGCCAGTCCTGGGGAAACTGTACCTCCCAGGGCTAGCTAATTGCTAATTCCTACAGGTAGTAAAGAACATGCCTGGGAGCATGCCTTTCGTATGTAAGCCACACAACTCCAAGCTCACATCTACAACCACCTCCTTTATCTAACTCGCACACACCAAGCCCATCTTTCTTCTGACCTAAATCACCCTGGGGCCGGGTACCAGAAAACTAGGGACCACCCCTGTACTTCAGAGCTCACTGTGACTATTCAAACAACCAATTCTAAACTTACTCTGACTTACCTATCCCACCCCAGCCATTCCTGCCCCTGGGAACCACACTAGTGGCTCTGGGCTCTGGTCTTCCCCTTTCCCCCCTTGCCTCCTGACCCTGGTGTTTCTCCATGTGGCCCTGCAGTGCATGTCATGCCTCCTCCTCTTGGGAACTGAAATAACTCATCTTCTTGCAATAGGATGGACCTCTCCATGTCATAACTCAGTCACCTCTATGAGTTAATGCCCAGGTGCATCTACAACAATGAGAAGACACTGTGTATGTCTAAACACAAACAACAGGGGATGAAAATTAAATAGCTTACTATGTAGTTATTTAAACACAAAACAGAGTAACATTGACAGCTGATCTACAATGTGAAAGAAACAAGCAAAGCAGGTTGTTTAAAACAGTGTACATGCTGGCCCCAATTTTAAATAAAAGCTTTCTATGATGAATAGTCTAGCATGAAATACCCCAAAGTGTGTTGAGTATGTGAGTGGAGCTAATTCTCTTTCTGTTTATATTGTCTATTTTCCTCCAATTTTTATGTTCATTTTCTGTAATTCAAAGTCTAATTTGAGTGGCATCACTTACCTAACTTTTGCCTCTTTGGCGATAGAGCCTTGACTGTGATGGAGACATCAGAGCCTGGTTCCAGGTACACATGTTAAATGATGCTAAGTGGGGGCATTCACTCCTTTCTACAACCAGAATATTTCTTTTTGAAATGGATGAGCTGTCTCTAAACTGAAATTTATGTGCATTTTACTGCACACATTAAAAGATAAAGTATGAGTAATCTATGTACTTTGATAACAATTTCTACTTCTTTCTTTCTGCAATCTGGTTACAACCCTTCATTATGCAGGCTGAGGACCTGACTGTGTTCTTTGCTCCAAGCTGTGGGATCCTGTTTTGTGCGCACCATGGCAGGTTTTTGTTCTGTTTGTTTTTTCCTTTTACATTGTATCAGGGCCCTCAGTATCTCTGGTGTATTTCCTCAACATTCCCTCTAATCACAGTCACTTTGGTGGTTTTCCTTTTCTCCCATATGCTGTGGTCATAATGCTGCCTACCTTATGTGTTATCCCCTAATTTTGCTCTTACCTGTCTGTTCATCCACATGCCTATTATGTAGTCCCACAGGTATTCTCCCTGCCAGCTCCATGCTTGTTTGGTGGGATCTGTGTCCTGTAGGCCCACAGGAGGGGCATGCCACCTTTCTTTTTGTGGGTAGGGTAATTTATCCTTGCTCTCCAAGCTGAAATGATTTTCCCCACTGCTCAGCATCACAGAACCACTGTGTATCTTCCAGGAAGCACCTTAGCAATGTTTGCTGTTTAACCAGGGGAGTTGGTACATACTGAGCATTTTCATAAGTACAGTGCTGCCATTTTAGATAATAGAGGAGTTGGTGACACTTTTTTTTCTTGAAAATTTAAGAAGAGCTTTAGGTAGTTTTATTCTATGAATATACAAAAAATCCTAACTCTCGAATAACACCACAGGGTTTAGTAAACTGGGAAAATACTTGGGACTTAGGAAGTTCACAGCACCCATTATAATGCCTCCCTCTTATCGCCTTGTATAGTCTCCACAATAGGAAAAAAACAATTTGCTCAAATCTGAAAAGTTGAAGTGCTGGCTGGTTATTTTCTAAAATGGTTCATTTTCTGAGCCACTTACTCCTTTCTCCATCTGGTCTTACCTGAAGCAGTGTCTCAGCAGGTTTTTCCAGTTAGTTTTGTAATCCCTTGGTTGAAGTAACAATTTTAGGTGAATTATGATTTCTTGAACATATGGTGTATTCCATTGAAGATAGATTTGTTTTATATCCCTTGAATTGTAATGCACATATTTTTAGACCTCTTTGATTTTCATGTTTCATCTGACTATGTAGCTATGGGTATATACTTCTGGATTGTGAAATCGTCACAATAGTTTTGGATGCATGCATTTTCTTTCTTATTTAGATCTCTACATAAGGCTAATTTAGTTCTTTCCAATAAAATATCTTAAGGTCTTTTTGTTAAACAGGAATTAGAATAGCTATTATAATTTATAAAATACTGTTTAGCATAAAAGTAACTCCAAAGAAATTATAACCACTCTGTAAAGTAGAAAGCACCTACAAATTCACGAGTCTGAAATAAAATATGCTTCAATAAAAGTAGTGTGCAAAGCCGACTTACTTTAGAATAAAACTTAGAATGCTGTGTTTACATCCGCACAAGTCCCCAACAGAAAATTCTAATGAAAAAAATTCCTCAAAAGGATGATAGATACATTTCCTCTAATTGGTCAACAAATACCTCATGAGGATTAATAGTGTATTCTCTAGTATGCTTCTATTTTGCTGTTTACCTGTGCTGGTAAATCCATCAAACTCATGATGGCAGATGCAATGTGAAAATCAATTCATGTGGCCCGAGACATGGCAAACAGTTAAGGTCAGGGTTATTATAGTGAGCATGAGTGGTGTTTCTCAACAGGATCACTGTCAGCATTTGGGGTGGGGCATGCTTTGTGTTGTGGGAATGTAACCCTGTACAACGTTAGACAACCCAGGCCCTGTAGAACTTCACAATGACTGGGACATTCAAAATGGGCCCTGGAAAACATTATCTGAGTGACACAGACCCCAGTTAAGATGTACTGGTGGAGAGTAGCAGCCGGCAACCTTTTTTGTGAAGGGCCATATACTAAATATTTTCAGGTTGGGCCATACAGTTTCTATTCCAGCTACTCAAATTTGCTACTGTAGCAGGAAGACAACCATAGACAATGCAAAAAAGAGTAGCTGTGTTCTAATAATACAGTTTTGACAAGAGCCGAGGTGGGCAGATTTAGCCTGGGGGCTGTAGTTTGTTAGCCCCCTCATGTGTATCACCGGTCCACCAAATTCTACACAAGGAATGAATGCTATTTGAAAACAGTTAGTAGTATTACGTTAGGAGGGTTTGGGGTGCAAGTCATGTAAAATTGTATTTATAAGCATGCTTTGTTTTACTGCACTTGATAGGTATTGCATTTTTTGCAAACTGAAAGCAAGACCCTTCACCACCAACAATGTTATGAGTTGCTTTTTTGTGGTCTGGAACTGAACCCTCAATATCCGTGAAGTATATCTGTACTATTTGTAAAGCCAGGGTGGTTTCAGTCTTGGCTAAATGAATATATTATTGTCATAAAAGACCAAGTGCCTTTCTTCCTTCTAACCTGCTATCCTCTGCTGTTGTCATTTCCTGCTATTGTCACATATTGGTAAAGCAGAGTCCCATGTAGTTACAGTTGTGCATAGGGAGAGTAACATGTCTGTCTGTCCTCCAGGAAAACCCTTCCCAGAACTCCCTGGCTGATGGGTTGTCAGATCTCATTTGGGGACAAACGCCGACTTGAACTAAGAAATGCCAAGGTGAAAATTCCAATTATGTAGAACTGCACAAAATGGGCATAGAGTAATTATGATTGTCTTTCTTGGGCTGGAGAAGGATCTAGCCTTTACCCAAACCCAAGGACATGCACAATATTTAAATTAGTTGAAATTGCATTTAAGAGAAAGTTCAGCAGGCTTTGAGGGGTTAGTGGAGGAAGATGTGTTTTCAGCGCAGTGCATTTTATATTCATTTTATTATGCATTACATATAATTATGTCTTTGATGCTATTTGAGGCCATAATTTTCCTTTGTTTCCCATCCAGTCAATGGGAACATTTCTTTCATTCCTGTGTTTGGTCAGAAGAGAGAGATGAGTGTGGCCAGGGTTCTACCCATTGATTCCAGGTTATCTCTCTTTAGCATAGAGCCATTGTCAGTGCCTTCCTGTGAGCGGCCAGTAATGCCAGTGCATGAAAGATGGTATTTAAATTTGGTTAACAAAGATTACTTTGGAATCCTTAAGGAATCCCTTAAGCCCTCACGTAATCGTACATGGGTAGTCTGTCATGTTTTATATTATAAAAACTGAAAGTAATCTGTAGAAAAGCATCCACACTGAAATGTTATAATTACTTATTTTAGTACTAAAGGGAATACAGAAGACCATCTGCTTCTTTCAGGCTCATAAAAGGTAAAGATATAAACAGAAACTGGTTTTCCCACTGTGTGTGCTGTGTTCCCGGCATTACATCATGGCATGCCTGCAGCCAAGTGCCTGCTCAAAAAAAAAAAAAAAAAAAAAAGCTTACACTTGTCAGTGCTGATGGCTCTTATTCAAGTTCTGATTTTTTTTTCCTGGAGCTTTTTCTGAATTTTGAGCTCAGTAAGCTGTCAGTATTGGGTTGAACAAGTACATTTAGATGCACCTATATTTACTTTAGTGACTGTTGAAGAATGACACTGCAATATTTTGTGGGTAAATTTGTTCAAGAGACTTTGGTTCGCATCTCCGTCACATCATTTCAGCTGGGAAGGAGCTGCCTATTTTATGCCAATCATATACTTATGTATTTATTCAAGAAATATTAAATTTCTAGTCCTGACCTCAAGGATCTCAACATTCTAGTGAGGCAAATGAATGAACAATAAAATAGAGTATGATTTATAGCACAGAGTGGAAGTATGATATAATGTCAAGGCAAGGATGGAAATGATGCCTGAGCTGAGTCCCGAAGGCCAACTGGGAGTAAGTCAAGTACAGAACGCAGGGAAGGAGCTTCCCTGTTGGTGGGGTGACAGGTGCAAAGGCTTGCAGGTGTCAGAGACTATGAAAGTTTGGAGAATAGCTATCAGTTCATTAAGACTTTGGATGCAAGCTGGATGAATTCTGAGCAACAAGTCTCTCCTGGAGGACAGTAAATGTCATTGCAGCTTTATCCTTATGCAGTGGCAGTCATTAGAGATTTTCAGCAGAGAGTGAGTGACATTGTCACATTCATATGTTGGAAAACCTACTAATGCTGCAGAACAGAGGAGGAAATAGAGGAGCTGAGACTGAAGGCGGATGACCAGTCAAGAGGCCGTATCAATAATCTAAGGAGGAAATGATGAGAGCTTTGATTAAGGCAGTGTTGATAGAGAAAAAAAGAAGTGGCATTTTTGAAATATTGGAAATAGAATTTATTAAGGTTGATGAGCCTTTTGGTGTAGGATATAAGAAAAAGGAAAGAAGAAATGACATCTACATTTCTGACAGGGCTTTAGGTAGTGGTTCCATTCACTGACCTATGGACACAGGAGTTGGACCAATTTGGAGTGAAAGGTGATGGGCTCATTTGCAAGCGTGGTAATTTGAAGTGTTTAGAAACCTCGTAAATGGTTGTATATAGGAAGCTGGATTTGAGGCAGGAGCTCTGAGCTAGAGAGATAGATTTGGGAGTTTTCAGCATAAATGTAAGGCATTGACATGAATGAGACCACCCAGAGACTGTGTGTAGAACCAGGAGAGACAAGGAAAAATGGGTATAAAAGAGAATGCCACCAAGAAGACTTAAGAACAGGATTCAAGAAAGTAAAGGAAGACTGAGAGAGTGATATCCTTAAAGGCAAGAGTATAGAACAATGTTAGTATTGTTAAATACTGCTGAGATGTCAAATTAGGTAAGAAGTGAAAAGGGGCCACTGGATATTTCGAGGTGATGTATTTATTTATTTTTATTTGATATGGAATATGTGATCATTATGTACTAGTAAGTTGAATACATACATATAAATACATGAGGTGAAAACATATACATATATAATTATGTATAATTTGAGAATCGACCTAAATCCCACCACCCATCATAACTACTGTTAAATTTTTGATATGTATCTTTCCTGACTTTTTCTATGTGCAAATATATTCTGTATGTAGATATATGCCTATATATAACAAAATGAGTTCCTACTATAAAAATATGAGATGCTGCATGCATTTGCTTGTCATTCTTTCCCCAGAGACCATGATGATCTTGTCCACATCTTTCCAATTTTAGTACATAAGCTGGTGAAGCATATGGTAGCCATTGAATTAAGCCATCAGGAGATCATGTGTGACTTTGCAAGGCCAATTTCAGGGGAATGGTGAGGGCAGTAGCCAGACTGTTGTGGGATGGGGAATGGGTGAGGCAATAGAATGAGCATGATAGACTGACCCCCTTTCAAGAAGCCAGGCTGTGAAAAGGAAGGGAAGTGTAGGATATAGAGAGGAGGAGAAGGGGTTTTTTTGTTTGGTTTGTATTTTCATTTTTGAGTTGGATAAGGCTTTCCACTGACTAGAAGGAACCAGAAAAAAGGGAGGAATTAAGAATACAAAGGAGAGCCCTGGCTGGTGTAGCTCAGTGGATTGAGCGTGGGCCTGTGAGCCAAACAACAGCGGTTCGATTCCCAGTCAGGGCACATGCCTGGGTTGTAGACCAGTTCCCAGCAGGGGACACATGAGAGGCAACCATACACTGATATTTCTCGCCCTCTCTCCTTCCCTTCCCCTCTAAAGATAAATCAATAAAATCTTTAAAAAAAAGAATACAAAGGAGAGGCTATGACTGATTGAGTGAGGTTTTAATAAGGCAAAAGGGAGGGAGGTGAGGGTAGGAAAGCATTCTGATGAGTTTGCAGATGGGTCATTTGAGGTGATTCTGGTCACCTTAGACGGAATATGGCTAATGCCCACACGTGTTTATTTGATAAAGTCTTTTTAACTTGCTTGAAACGAAGAATTGCCACATTGAATTAGATCCATTATCTGTCCACTTGTATCGTGAGAGTGGTACTGAGAGATCCATCTTAGAAAGGCTTAGTCTTCCCTGACAAACTGAAAGGTCAGGACCGGTCCCCAAACGCTTTAATTACCCTTGATAGTCCATTAGAAATTTATTATCCACATATTTCTGTGAGCTACTTGAAGCTGTATATTTCCTTAACTTGCCTGCCCCCTGAGACTTACTACCTGCAAATTGAAGTATTTAACTTAGGGAAGTTGCATTGCATGTTGGAACATTCCATTAACCTTGGGAAAGTTACTTAATAGCCTTGGGCTTTAGTTCCCTTATCTGTAAGATAATAATGATAATATGCTTTAGCCTGTGACCAGGGACTTTCAATGAAATTTTTGTTGTTGTGACTGTAAATATCATGAACTAAATGGAAAGGACTATGACCTTGAAATGTACAGATTTAATGGAGCCCCAATTTGCATTTTCTAAACGCCACAATACATTTTATTTTTGTATGCATAAAAATATATCACCCGAGATTTTCTTTTGGCTCGTAAGCCTAGAATTAAATGCCATAGATGAGCAGAAGGAAATGTGGGTTATTGGTTTACTTTTTCCGATGACTTTTTATATCAACAAGCTTAATGAGGCAATTTACCAGGGGGCAGATACGCTGAGTACCACTAGCGCTGAGATATCAATCCTCACTACAGAAGACTTCTAAGCAAATATAATTGCTCTAATGTGTTAGGACCTTTAAAGTCTGGTGATTCAGCTGCAAGGGGCAAGGATAGCCCAGTGCAGGCAAGTCATCTCCCTCTTACTGGAGTTGCTACCAGACGCACAGCAGTGCCTGTCACGTTAGGCCCCATGAAAAGCCACTATCTGACGGGAAACGGAGGGAAGCAGGGGTATTAGGTTAATGTCATGTCTCTCTGAGTTTCTGCAAGTTAATTCCTTATTAACTCACTAGCACATGTATGGATTGAACATTGAATTTTAAAATAAAACACAATAATCCACTACAGCTTGCATAAAAATACAAGTCCTTAAGTACTAAGTATTCTTTTAATCACTAACAATTTAAAATAGAGCTTACCTAAATATCCACTTTTATTTCTTCATATTATATCCTAATATTATGATTACTTTCCTCTTGACTCCTATCCTGGGGTTACTTGCCTGT
>PVKM010010597.1:0-34659 GCA_004027735.1 Carollia perspicillata | reverse complement strand
AATTCCTGTTACTATAATGCTAATTTCACTTGTCTAGATTATTTAATTCTAAAACACAAAGTAGTTGTGGATTCCGTTAAAGTACTAAGAAGTTCCAAAAGTTCAAACATAATTTATTGGAGAAAATCAATGCTGTTCAGGGTTACTTTTCAAGTGAGCATTTAACAAAATCCCAAAGCAAGCTCATCTGATGTTTGATGCATGGTATTCAGAGAGTGAAAATCACTCCCCAGGGGTATTGTGACTAATTAGAAGATAGGCACAGGGATAGAAAATAGTTATGAGCTCCTATTTTTAGAATTATGCTGTCTGCCAGAGATGTACTGTAAGCACATTTGGCATGTTTTTAAAATAACTCTGGGTCTCGAGACCTATGCAGGTCTCGGGAAGACGTTTTATTAATTTGTTTCTTTTATGTGTGTCTGTATATACGATTCATTTTTTTCCCCTTAGGTTCACACCATCATAAAAATGTAAAAACAAAAAAACAACCCTATAAATAAATTTTGTATTAGGGGAGTGGGCTGGGATGGGAGTAAAAGACGGAAAACTGTACTTGAACAACAATTAAAATAAAATAAAATCAATTGTATTAGTTTCCTTTTCTCCCATTCCGTAGAATTGTTTTAGTTAGGGACCCATGAAGAGCGTTTCTGCATGAAGTCTTAAAAGCTCTACTTATTTTGATTTGCATGAAAAAGTCCGCTTCATTTCAGGTTTCACTTCCAGGAGTCAATCACTCTGGATTTAACCCTGAGGTAACTTTTAAACGAACGGTAGAACTCCCTTTTTTCGCTGGGTTTTCTTTTCAGAGAAGGCACATTTCCCTAGTTCAAAATCTTAGCACCCACATACTGGGCACCCGATGAAAGCACCCCAGCACCGCCCATCTTGGTGGGGGGTCACAAATCACAAGCCTCTGCCAGTTGATGGATGTGTCGGCACTGTGCCCAGCCCCGAGTCTGTGCTCACTCGACACTGGCAATTGGTTGCGGGGTGCGGCGCAGAACCAATGGGGAGAAGGCGCGGAACCAATGGGGAGACTCCGCGGAGTGCGCGGGAAAGAGACCAGTATAAACCGTGGCGGGAGATTCATTTTCGGGTTTTTGTCCAGGGAAACACTCTCAGCTAGAAAACCATTTGTTGCTTTCATCTCCTCGAGTTTGAATATGGTGCGGACTAAAGCAGACAGTGTCCCAGGCACCTACAGAAAAGGTGAGGCAATGCAGCACGGTAGCGGAGGGCAGGGGTTGCCCCCTCGCGCCCCGCCGCGCCGCCGAGGGCGGAAGAGGTGGGGGTGGTCCCCCACTGTCGAGCGAGGCGGCAGCCCAGCCCCTTAAAAGAGGAGGAAGAAGCTGAGAGGGGAGGGGAGGGTTCTGCATTGTGGGGCTCTCCCAATCCCAATAGCCTGGGTCGGGGACTGTGGTGAGAATGTAGTCCCGAGACTCCTTGTTGTCTCCTTCTGAACGCCCGTCTTTGCCTTTCTCCGCAGTGGTGGCTTCTCGAGCTCCCAGGAAGGTGCTTGGTTCCTCCACCTCCGCGGCTAATTCCAGGTCCCCTTCATCGAGGAAAGGTAAAAAAGTGTCCCGCCCTGCAAGCTCCTGGAAGAACTCTCTCCAAAGGGGATCGGGCCTGGCGCCACATTTCTCCTAGCTGCAAGCCCCCGACCCACCGTGGAATTTATTTTCCTGACATCCTCATGCCCGAATGCCTTCCTTGCCCTATGATATAATGAGGGGCCTTGGCCTCTGGGCGAGCTGGTGTAGAGGTGGGGCTTGCATGGAAGAGAATCTCGAGTTTCGCGGTTAGGGACAAACACAATTTATCTCCAAACTTATTTTTTCTGCTTTAGTGTTTTTATTTTTAATATTGAGCAATAGCTTTTCCTTGTAAGAGATTATGTAAGCATCCCTTTACTAAATTAAGAATTAGGGCGATGGTTGACAGTACTAATCACATTGGCTTTTTAGTGTAAACGTTTTGTTTTCATTTCTGCGTGTTTTTCTTTTCCCTTACATTTGGGGGGGAGGGTGTGGTGTCTGTGTTTTCCAACTTTGCAGCTTCGGATGCTGCCTCTGAGTCATGGTATCAAAAACGCGCCTAGGGCAATAGCTTCACACTGCTCCTGTGCAAGGAGAGGTTGAGAAAGCAGCAGGCCATCCGGTGCCTCATTCCTTTCAGTAGGAATTGAGCAGTAAGGAAGATTAATTCCACAAGGTCTACTTAAGTAAACAGACAAGGAAGCACTGTGAAGGACTTCATGGGTTTTTCTGTTAATTCAGTCTTCCCCATATTCTAAACATTTCATTAGAAAATATTTACTATTTTGGTCTCTTTAATTTTTTATTTATCGATTTGTTTTTGAGAGAGAAATATTGATTTGTTGTTCACTTATTTATGCATTCACTGGTGCTTCTTGTCTGTATCTTGACTGGTGATCAAACCTGCAACCTTGGTGCTCTAACCAAGGAGATGATGCTCTAACCAACTGAGATACCCTGCTAGGGCCTATTTCAATCTGTTTAGATAAAAAGGAATCATAAGTAAACATTTTTTTGAAAATAGATGAATTTATTGAGAATATCTTATACCCTGTATCATTAGACTAAATTCCAGTTAGGGGCACATTGTGTGGCCCACTGCTGAATAGGCCCTTAATGAACTTCTGTTGGAAAATCCACCTATTGAGGCATTCTACAGATCTCTGTGTTTTTACAAAAGATTTTATTTATTTATTTATTTATAGAGAGAGAGAGGAAGGGAGGGAAAAAGAGAAAGAGAAACATCGATGTGTGAGAGAAACATCAATAGGTGGCCTCTCTCACGTGCCCCAACTGGGGACCTGGCTGGAACCGAGGCATGTGCCCTGACTGGGAATGGAACTGGTGACCCTTCGCCTTGTGGGACAGTGCCCAACCAACTGAGCCACACCAGTCAGGGCTACATATCTCTATTTTCAATCAATAATCAACTATGTGAAATTGGTGATATTCTTATTTTAAAGATGAGGAAATTTAAGTTCATTAAGTTGTGTGACCTCAGTAAAAGTGACACACCTAAATCTGCAGGCTGAGTTTGAATTCTATGCCGAGCTATCTGTTGCTGTTATATACTTTTTATTAGTGAAAGCATTCTCATAAGGTTTCTTCAAGAAAATCATGAACCAAAGAATCACCATTATTTAAAGACCATTTTATATTTTTAAAAATACAAGCAATATAATTTCAGACAGTATATATAGAAGTATTTTTATCAGTTTTTTTAATAGCTAGAGTTTTATGAAGTAATGATTAGAATACCAAGAGCAGCAAATTATTGCATTGTTACCTATATCTTTTGTTTTAAGAACATTTCTGACAAAAGGACAGGAGTTTTCCCTCAATTTTTCCTTTAGATTACTGTTTTATAGTAATCAGGAATTGGACTTACCTTATGGACTGAGAAGGAGCCAAGTGCTTTGAAGAGTGGAACTGTTTATGTGGAAATGTTCACTGCTGCACATGTTTTATATATGAGTTTTAACTAAATGATCCTATTAAGTAAAAATTTGGCAGTTTATACCACAGGGTGCTACCTTATATTAGGAAAAGTGCGTCAAACTTTATTATGGTAATATATAAGGCTATTCAAATAGCTCTGCTTGTAGACAAAATATGAAAAAATATTTTCCAATTGTAAAAACTCTATTAATGCTATTTTTCTAGGTTAAAGGATAACTATAAAACAGTATTGTTATACATTATACTGATACTTTTTTGTCACATTTTCCAATTCTGTATTTTAAGATGGTATTAATATCATTTAATACCCTTTAGATTTGATACTAAGAAATTGTTTCCCTTTAAGGGATGGCTGTTGTATTCTTAGTTCTTATTTAGTTCCATCTGTTTATATTTTATAGCTGAAAATAAGTATGCAGGAGGGAATCCAGTTTGTGTGCGCCCCACTCCTAAATGGCAAAAAGGAATTGGAGAATTCTTCAGACTGTCCCCTAAAGATTCTGAAAAAGAGAATCGGATTCCTGAAGAGGCAGGAAGCAGTGGCCTAGGAAAAGGAAAGAGAAAGTAAGTCTTTATATTCTGGAATTTAAGAAAATAATTATATTCT
This sequence comes from Carollia perspicillata, assembly GCA_004027735.1. NCBI lineage: Eukaryota > Metazoa > Chordata > Mammalia > Chiroptera > Phyllostomidae > Carollia > Carollia perspicillata. Next base: position 30,552 of record PVKM010010597.1, on the reverse strand, counting down.
TGAAAATAAAAGACAACGGGATATTGAGTAACTTTAAGGTTTCTCTTTGAGAAGGTAAGAAAATACGAACCAAAGGATTTTAAAAACTTCTGCTAATCTTTTAATAATGGTCACCCCCAAATTTTAAGCATCAATGAAAGGTATTATTTTTACTCAGTCTAGCCACTTACAGAGGATCACTTCCCATCAAGATGAGTGCTACAGTATTAACCACGAACTTCCTGTCTTTATTCTTTAAATGTTACAGTCTATTTTCTATAGTCTTTTCCAAAAAGCTGTTTCCATGTTGTTTTAATCTCATCTGAGTTTCATTAATCCTATCCCTTAAAAAACTACTACTTCAATCTCCAGAAGAAATATATAAGCAATGTAGAAAAGTTGGAAAATATAGAAACCTTATCACTTAGAAACAATCAAAACACACTCCATGGTATATTCTCTTTACAACTTCTCTATAAATACATAAGACTACTTCAAAATAAGGTGGGGGTAAAACTGCACACACACAGAATTCAGTGTGCCAATTAACTCAAGCTTTTAAAGCTTTTAATGTGAGGAAAATGCTCATGATAAGTGTTAAGCAAAAATTCTGGATGCAAAAGTACTAAATGTATAAAATATTCCAAATATTAATAGAGGTTATCTCTGGGTAAAAACCTCTCCTCATGTTTAACTAAATGCTTCCAGTTTTCTTTCTTCCTTTTTTTTAAAAAAGATTTTGTTTATTTATCTTTAGAGGGGAAGAGGAGGAGAAAGGGAGAGAAATATCAATGTATGGTTGCCTCTTGTGCGTCCCCTGCTGGGAACTGGCCTGCAACCCAGGCATGTGCCCTGACTGGGAATTGAACCGCGATCCTTTGGTTCACAGGCTTGAGCTCAGTCCTCTGAGCCACACCAGCCAGGGCTCTTTCTTTCTTTTTTTAATATCCCCAAAGCAGCATTTATTTACATGTTGAATTCCTGAACATTTAACTTAGAAGTCTGGCATTTCAATGATTACCCATCTTGATTGACACGGGCTGACACACATGGCACTGTCAGGATACACAAGGACAATAGGCAAAGATGTACAAAAAAATAAATCCATGATTCTTAAACAATTGCACCCTGCCCCCAAAGTTACAGGTATGAAAACGCTAGCTGCATTGCATTGAAAAGAAGGTTCGTATACATCACAATCTGAAGAGGCAAAACTAGGTGCTAAGATGAAAGGTGAAAGGAGCAAGTGTTCTCTTTGGATTGGCTTCCCTTAACAGTTTTCCATTAGCTTCAGAAAGAGGTGGGAGAGGTGAATTCATTTTTGCATGTACAAGATGTACACTGTTTATTAGCAGAACACTATCAGCTCATTTTATTCTTTTAGAAATATTTTATTTTTATGCTATTACAGTTGTCCCAATTTTCCCCCTTTGCTCCTTCCATCCAGCCCCCTGCACAATCAGCTTATTTTATTTTATTTTTAAAGATTTTATTTATTTTTAGACAGAGGGGAAGGGCGGGAGAAAGAGAGGAGAAACATCAAAGTGTGGTTGCTTCTGATGTGCCCCTTACTGGGGACCTGGTCTGAAACAAAGGCATATGCCCTTACTGGGAGTTGAACCAGTAACCCTTCAGTTCCCAGGCTGACGCTCAACTCACTGAGCCACACCAGCCATGGCATGATCAGCTCATTTTAAATGAATGATTTAAATATCATTGTGGCCCATTTTGGCTAATTCTTGCTAAACTTCCTCATTGCTTTTGCCTGGATTTCACAACCATCAAGAGACATAGTAAAATGCTTCTTTCAGAATATACTTGTTTGTACAATTTGAAAAGAAAGCTTCTGTGGGCTCAAAGTCACCATCAATCCAGAAACACCCACGAAGATTTATCTGAAACTGCTTCTTAGGGGGCAGGGAAGTAGCTCTGGGTAGCATTATCTATGCTGCCCATACAGATAGCTTTAGCATTAGATGTTTAGTGATTGTGACAAGGAAGAATCCCTGATAATGTGGGTTGTGGGTGAATGAATGGCCAGGGACCTGAAGGCTCTTCTGCTTCTTCATCCTGCTGGTCGCTGCCCAGAGGATGAGGTTGTCTCACAAGTGTTAACAATTTTCAACAACAAACATACCTGTTACTTTTAAGAATCAGGAAAATAAATAATGCCACCTGGAAAAAAAGACAGTGGAAACATTTAATATAGATTTATAAGTGATAGAGGGGCCAGGTTCTCTAGACAGCTGAAATACTTTATTTTGAAAACCAGTTATTTGATTGGGAGTGGCCAATGGTGAGTGCATGTGGGCGGGTAGTGCCACATCACTTCCATTATGATGCCTCCTGATCTAAGAGCCTGCTAGTTACCTCTCCCGCACCATGCAGTAGCCTAAGATCTTCCATCGCACCAAGCGGAGGCAAGTCTGATTCAAGGTGCAGTAACCAACATGGACAAGGCGCTGATGGCCAGGCTGAGTCTGGGGCTGCTGCTTCTGGTGTTGCTTCTACCTGCGCGGATTTATTCGCACGTTCCTTTGACCAGCACTCCAGATCGTCTTGAAACCATAAGGTACAGTTGTGCCCTGCAGTTAACAGCCAGTCTCTTTGCGGTCTTTTTTGCCCTTCTACATCTCTACCTTTAAGAGACTCAGGCCAAGAAGCGTCTACAGTTCACCAACCCATATTCTACGGCCCAATTCATATGTCATCTTGAAGTCCAATGTGGCAAGGAAAAAACAAGTCTTCATCAAATCTACTAATTACTAATCTACCAATGCGGAAAATGTTGAGAATCTCACATTGGACTGGTTTAAAGAAGATCTGAAGGTTTGACTACGTAATGAATTCCAATATTAAATTTGCTGGAGTTTCATGTGCAAGAACAGAGAAAGACAACACTGAAAATGATGTGATTAAACGTAGCTCAAAAGTTTTAAGTAAGGACACTTAAAACTTTACCTTGAAAATAAGAGTAATTTCACCCGGATCAAGAAAAAGGATGAACTGTGGAATGGAGAGTCAGCTTTCACTCTGCTTTGTTAAATCTAGAAGACAATAAAATGATTAGGTAAAATAAAAAGTTTCTGTGATTCATTTATATGTACATTTGAAGGAACACCGGGTGCTACTATAAATCCTCTGTGTATTTCAGCAGCCCTAATTTAATTCGGATATACTCTAAGTAAAGTTTTACATTGTTAAGTTTTCACTGTTCTCTTGGGAACTTAACTCTTTCCTCTGGGGCTTTGGAATTGACATTACATTTGATGTAGTAATTGACATGTACCAGGATAATGACGGATTGGAATCTACTACAAATCCAGCCATGAGTAATGCTTGCATATACACTAAAAACCAAATGACAGGTATTTCCTATCACACATTCCCACCCTATAGGAGTGCCAAATTCATTTAGCTAACTTGGATAACCTAAGTTGATTCCAAAGATTAGAAGTGCATTGATATCAATCTTTAAAATACTGCTTTTTATTTCTGCATGTATTGAATAATTTTTGTAATTTAAAAATTTATGTTTTGAAGTCATGTTTGACAAATCCTGAAATTAAGAGGCAAATATATGAAATAGACAAAAATAATGTTTATTAGGTATTTGGGAAGTGAAGACTGGAAACTTGCTGCATTAAATTCACAACTCTGGTGCTCTTTCTGTAACTATTTTTAAGCTTTATGAATAAGAATAGCTACATCTGGAATACTTTCTGTATCAGTCAGTGTTTTTAGTTTGTTAGAACTTGGTCCTAAACCTAAGTGTACTTGATTCTGGAAATTAAAACTTTTACAACTGCCTTGATCTACAAAAAAAGCCTTTTTAAAAATAGACACTGCGTGAAATCTTTGGTTCACAAGTTCACACACCAATGCTTAGATATTACAGTAGTCAGCATGGCCATAGTATTCTTAAGTCTTAACCCAATATTCACCATTTTTACTTATGTTTCATGTTTTTATTGAATTTATTGGGGTGACATTGGTTAATAAAATAATATAGGCTTCAGGTGTACAATCCTATAATACATCATCTGTATATTGTATTGTGTTGTCACCATCCCAAGACAAGTCTCCTTCCATTACCCACCCTATATTCTCCTCTACCTCCCCGCAATGTGTACCATCTTTAGAAACCCACACAGGAGCAACCAGATCCAACAGATCTCAACTACATGAGATGTGTGTTTGTGAATGAACACTCTTTTGCTTCATATATGAACACTATACATCTGTTTTGGATTGTACATAATGTTTGGAATTGATTTGCATTAAATACAAGCTAAATAAAAATGGCTGGAAGAGCAATTAAAGTATTTGACATATAAAATGATGTTTATGCATACAAAATTTTAAGAATTAGCCAGTGTGCATAAGGTTATTTAGTAAATGGTTACTGAGTGCTTACTATCTTACGCAGTATTTGAAAAGAGTGTCAAACTCTGTAGCAGTAACTAAATTTTACATTTTGTCTCTTCTGGTTCCCTCTCATTGTCTGGTACCATTCTTCCTTGTTATTTGAATATAAACAAGCTAATAGTTAATATCAGCTCTAGAATACATTACTTTTGAATTATTTGAATTATTTGAGACTTTTGAGTTATTCGTAACCTCCATTAAGGAAACAATATTTGGCAAAATAGACAAATATGGTTATACTGTTGATCATCATAACAATAAAAACTATGTTACAGGCTTTGCACCACATGGAGAAAGATTACACATGTATTCTCATAAAGCACTTTGATCTATGGTATAATTTAAAAAGTTTATATTATTCCTTTAGTGCCTTTCTTAGATTGGTCTTTGTTTAGGAGAGTTATAAGTACCCCTTTATTGATAGTAAATCAGTAGATTAACTATTAACAGTAAATAGTAAACTATCAGTTTATCAGAAGGACTTCTATTAACTCCCCATTTTATAAATCTATGGCTTTATTTTCCTCACAAAGGCAGAGTAAACTGGATCAGTTGCATGGGAGAGTCAGAATCAAGTGAGACTAGCTACTTAAAATCTGAACAGAACCATGATGACTAAAGTCAATCAAGTCCTTGCAAAAAGGAACTTTGGTTCATGATAGTGTTTTTTGTGAACTCGATTTAATTTCCAGGAAAATAAAATGAAGTCCTCTCAGTAATCTAATAGGTGAGTCAATGATAATCTCATACCGAGTCAGAATACCTTCATTTTACTGTTTAAGCTCTATGACTCTTCAGGTTACTGGATCTAATTTGGAAACTGATTATTTTAGGATAGATCTCACAAATTTTCATCAGCTCTAAAAACAATTCTGATCTATGATTATGTTTTTAATTGACTTTTTTATCTGTAAAAAGCCACAAATAGCTTGGGATAATGCAAAATTATTTTTCAAAAGTTCCAACTACCAGGTGCCAGCTTAAACAATTGAGGGCGCTTTCAAATCAAGTAATACATTTATATGGTCCAAAAGGGTATACATGCAGTTAAATATGACAACTTGTTGCTGTTTTATCTGCTCAGGAGGGTTGTTAAATTTCTTTTTATTATCACAAAGTCCTTGCTGAAGGATTATATTCCACTTTTGTCATCCACTTAACATGTTGAAACATGATCTTATAGAAACAAATTTCTTTTTAAATAAAAATGGCAACATACCTAAAGGAGAAACACTGATTTGGTGAATTAACAGAGAAAATAAATTGTTAAAAAGTTTGTTGCTGTAGCACTTGGAATTTGCAGTTGTTTATCAATTAATGGTTTTATTTTTTCTCTCATTTCCAGTCACTTGACCAGACCCACTGCACTATTAATTAACGTTCCTAATTTATAACTTTGTAACTATTTCTTTTGTTGTTTTTTAAGTAGTTGATGCTGACTATTGAAGTTCTCTGTTCTTTCCACAGAGTACGTCCTTTGCCACCTGATCATACAGATGACGAAGAAGAATAGAACTTTTTTATTCATCCTTGACTAATGTCTTATATTTACTCTGGTGTTCTAGGATGTACATTTGCATAAATGTATTCGTTTCAGTTAGCATTGTTGAATAGACATTTAATTTAAAAAATGAGGGTTGCATATAGTTATAAAAAGCAAGTAGTTATGATATTGGAAGATTTATGAGATAATTATGGTTACTTAACCTTAGTATTCAATATAATGCAATATTTGGTTTCTTTTACCTGGTATTAGGCTTTTTGTTCTTACTAAAAATAAATCATTGTATGTTTTGTACAACAAATCTGTATTTGTGATTGCTTATATCTTTGTACTGCTGCCATTTTTTATTGGCATTAGATTTTTGGAATGGTGCCATATTTTCCTTTTATTTGATTTAAAAAGCAGGGTTAGATTTCCACACATTTAAAAAAGTCAGTATTAATTAAACTGCACCTATATTCTTTTTAAGAATGGGGCCAAAGATGCAATGTCAAAAAAACTTGATGGCTATTTGTCTTCTCCTTAGACAAATGTAAAGGCAATTTGGTCCTGAGGGTTTTAGACAGGAAGATTTAGTAGACTCTGTTAAAAGAGAAGAACTTTCTTAGAACGTGCATTTGATTTGGTATAATAAAATATTACCCTCTGGACATCAATAAAACATGAAAGGCCAATCATGCCATAAACCCAGAGCTATGTCTAAAGTTCTTAGAGCTACCATTATATTTTCCAAGGTAACTGGGGTATAATTGAAGAGGTGGATATAATATTACTTAGTAACAGTAATTCTTGCTCGCTCATTACACTTTTTTGCTCACTGATATCTGTTGTCAAAATTAACCAGGTTTTAACAGACATGTTTTTCTGTTTTTTTTTTAATAAATAAATACTTATTTTCAAAATAGACTATAGCCATTTGTGTGCTTTCTAAGATTATATTCTACTAGATATTTCTATTTTATTCCTTCCAAATACGAATTCATCCATTGATCTGATTTTTATCAATGTCCAAATTGAGTCCTGAAGAGTGTCGATTACATTTAAGTTTTTTTAATTTGTTGATTGATTTTAGAGGCAGAAGAAGGTGGAGGGGGAGAGAGAGAGAGAGAAACATGGATTGACTTGAACGACTCAGCCAAGGTGATGGATGTCTCACTTTTATTAGGTAGAGGTCTGCTGTAATCTGTTTACTTCTCAAAACTTTTTGAAAATGTAGATTGGCAATTTAGCCTCTTCTACATAACGTAATGGAAGTACAGACTCCATGTTTCCGTTGAAACAGTATAAAAAAATAATACACATTAAAAAGATAATTAAACTAAATTTGTAATTTTGTACCCTTCTTCACAAAGCTAATTTGGTCTTCCTCTTTGATTGGATTATTCAGATTGTTAATGCTAGTGTTGAATACCTGGCCAAACAATGATTAAAGCTACTTTTCTGGAATTTTTGAATGCTAGAGCATTGTGAGGATCACATGTGTTTTGTGTTTACATAGTTTTACAAAGGAAGAGCAGTACTAGATCCACAATTATGAAGTATGCTTAAAGAGTTATTTATAAGACGACAAATGCTTGTCACTTTTTAAAAATCAGAAGATAAAGCCTAAACTAACTGAAACTTTCACATATATACACTGCTTACAAATCTCAATGTATTTAGAATCCTTGAAGCTAGGACACTTTTGGAAAAATTGAAGGTTCACCTAGGCTTTGGTCCAAACAACATTGTTATAATAGTTCCTTTTACCTTTGAGGATAGAATATGGAGATGGGAGTGGTTTTTACTGACTCAAAACTGGGAGGAGTGTTGGAAGTCATCTTGTTCAATCCCAATTACAGCTGTTCATTAGGGGGACTGCTTTCTGCTTTATTGGTTGGTTACTCTTAATCGTGAAAAACATTCTGAGTTAAAATTTGAATTTTTCTAACTTCCCTTTTCCTAGTTTTGGTTATATCCTTGACATAACACAGAACAAGTTATTTCTTCCACGTGGCAACCTTCAAGTATTTAAAGATAGCTAGTACATCCTTTAGCTTTCTCTTCTGAAGGCTAAACATCCTATTGTTTATGTCACATGTATTTAAGTTTCTCTAAGTCACTTGTGTAAGGGTATATGCCTTTTGTGCTATATATTGCTTAGGCACACACTAAATTTGGCTACATTTTTAGTAACCGATCCCAAGTAGTCATCAATTGTTAGACTTTAGTTTTGGTATCTTTTATATTTGGAGATGCCAGTGGACCTCTACAAATATTTGAATGTTAATTTCTAGGAATATTAAATATTCATTATTGTGTAACAGAGTTGTGTTTCCCAAAAAATAAACATTAGATACCCTAATTCTTCTTAAATGACTTCAAGGAGCAATAAAAAATGAAAAAAAACTTTTATAAACAGAAAAAAGGCAGGAAGTTATACTGATCTACAGGATAAAGATACTGTACTGACTTTGAAGGCCATTTGAGATGTAGCCTAGATCTGAGAGCACTTAGTTATGGTTCATATTAAGAGTACAGATTCGTAGTACTGCTCACAAAACCCTGTAAGTGTAGCTACACCTACATAGCTAATTTTAGGTGTGGATTGTGCTGTACACCTTTAGAGGTCTCCAAACAATGTCTATGTCGAAAATAGAATAGCAGAAGTCATGCGGCCATTTAGGAGTCAAGCCAGTTATTAACATACCTATTGAAAAGTGACCAATAATAATTTTTAAAAAGTGTAAATAAAAGATCTAAATGAATACTGTTCATATTTCTTTAGGTAATGGGAAAAATAGATGGTGCATAGGAATTTCCATTTCTATATTGGCCTAAAATACCACATTTAATTTTAACAATTAACTTTTCCCAAGAAAACATTTCTTGCTTTAGAACACATTTGCCAAAATCACGTTTTAAAAATTCTAGAGACATCTAAGTGCATAGTAGTTTTAGATAAGTCATTGTTCATTGGGCTCATGATTTTACTTCTCTTAACTTTTTAAATAAACCTGTTGGCAATTAAAATACTAAGCTCTATTTTGTCATGATAATGGCTTATCACTTTCTTACAGATAGGTTTTTAAAAGGACAATTAATTACTGGATGTGCTCAGATTAAGTATGAAGTGTGTGTGTGTGTGTGTGTGTGTGTGTGTACTTCTACAAGTATGCATGCCCCATGAGAAGAGTTACAATGTTTTAGACTTATTAAACAACCTATTACTGACATTTTAATCTGAAGTGAGTTCCTAAAGCTTTTATTGAGCTGTCTAGGGTAAAACAATTTAATTCTGTCCCATGTTTAAGGAAACCAACGGACCTGCTATTTCTTTTAAGTTACCAAAGCTCATTTCCTCAGTACCAGCTGAGGTGGACAAAAGTTCATTATTGGTAACTAAGAGGTTATCATAATGAAAATTAAAGCTGTGGTTGCCAGTACATTCACTGCCATGGAACGGAGAACAAATTCAGGGGGTGACTCTTAAGCTTTACTGCTTTTAAACAGACCTATTTAAGAAGGGAAAGTAAAGCCAAGATTTTTACTTGTTTTTCTTTGAATGCCCAGCTACATTCTATGAATATTTAACTGCCATAGTGTTATGGGTCACTTTTCTAAAGACTATTAATTATATTGCTGTTTTTTTACCCCAACCAGTACTTTTCCCAAAATTTTCATAGCCCACATCACTTCGACACAAGAATAAATGAAGTCAAGCAACACTTTTCTTGTCCACAGTGTAGGTATGAACGTTTTTTCCTAGTGGAGGATTAAATTTCTTCCTCCTTCTCAAGCTTGATTACAGTCTTCCTTTGGCCTTTCCTCATTGCTTTTCTTTTAAGGATTAAAACCACCCTACTCAGTTTACAGCGAATCTTTGTTTTCCTTTCATTTAACCAGGTTATTTACAGATCATACACAACCATGTACAGAACTTACAAAAGATACGCGAAGACAGAACTTTTCTCACCGCTTTGTTTCATGGGCTGTCAAAGGAGAACGAAGTGCACGAGAAAGCTTTTACAACATTTAAGATTTTTAAAACCCAGTTGAAACACAACTGAAAATCCTCAAGAGGGAGATGCTTGCTAAACTACCAGAAAAGATAACTCCCACGAGGGACCATTGAGAGAGAGCCTTAAGAGCCAATGGTTCGACCTGGGACTCAACAGGAGGAAGCCTGTCTACATTAGTAGACGAGGGTTGGGGGAGGGGTGGGCTGTACAACTGAAGGGAAAAGCAGGATGGGCTTTGTGACTCTGGCTGGGAAGCGTGAGCTCGGTCTAAGACAGGGAGGAGAAGGCAGAAGGGTGTTGCCAAAGAAATACACACGCTCCCAGCTACCTCTTGACAGTCCCAGAAAAAATCGGGGTGCTGTCTTTGAGGTACTTCCGCTTAGCAACCCCACGCGGTTGCTAAGGAGGGGCAGTAGAGGGACGACCCGGAAGTGGTGGTGTTCATTTCTCGCTGCCTGCTTTAAGTTTGTCCTATCCAGAGCGCTCGGGTGCTTTGCGCCAGGCTGAGGGTGGGGCCAGCACTAGTGATTCCGGTTCGGCCCCTGGCGTCCCTTCGGCTTCTCACTTACCCCTCCCCTCCCCTCCCACACTTCTCCTCCCTCCCGTTCCTGGGAAAGAGAGAAGCCACCGCTGCTGGTGGGGAAGGGAGCGCTCTGGGCCAGTGGAAGGGGATCGCGCCCAACCCCTCTGAGCCCCAGAGCACCGCCAGACCAGGTACTCGATTCGGCTTCGACGGGATCCGGGAGGTTGAAGCCTGAGGAGGGGTGTGTGTGCCTTTGGGGGCTGGTGTGGGGGCCCCTCCTCCGGGTCGGGGAGGGGTACGCCGAGATCCTGGGTGGGGCGCAGGCAGGCGTGTGTGTCTGTGGAGGGTTGCGGAGGTGGAGAGAGGGATTGGTGGACATCGCGGCAGAGAGTTTCGGGTGGCTGGGTGAAGGTTGCAGAGGAAGCGCCCCCTTAGATGCAGAAGACTTCAGCCGATGTGGACCGGGAGTTTGCCACCTGGAGGACTCGCTTTGAAAGGGGAAGCATCCTCCAGGGCCGAAAGGAAAGCATGGATCTTGGCAGGGTGGTTTAGGGCAATACAAAGCTTCCGTTGCCTGCTTCCCCTACCTACCCCGCTGGGACATAGCCGGGTTTCGAGGTCTGTGGGGGTTGTGAGTCGGCTGGGCACCGTGGGGAGCCGCCCTTGGCAAAGCTAGGTCAGAAGAGTGGGTAAGGAGACCTCCCTCCACCCAACTTCCGTGCGCTTCCCCCACTTCTTCCTTTACTGCTCTTGCCCCAGCGTTGTATCGGAGCGGTACCCCCCAAGTGGGCAGGCATCGCAGCGTAAGAGAAAGAGGGTGGAACTGGGTTTGTTGCTTCTAAATGATACTTCAAATGTTTGGAAAGTCAGTATAGCATGTGAAACAATGCCTCCCAGTTCTATATTAAATCGTATAAATTACCTTAGAAAAGTGCAATTCTGAAAAGCACCAAACTATAAGCTGGTCCCGCGTAGCCTTGTTTGGTAGATTTGCGTGTTTATGAAAAATGGGCTAGGACAATCATATAGATATAGAGGTTTAGGGAAGACATGTTGAGGCAAGCCTTTTCCAACCTCCTTTTTACCTGCCAGTAAGTCTGCCCTAGTTTAAGTGAAAACAGAAAGATGCTCTTCATTTTTATTTCAGTCAGTGACTGAATTTTAAGTACTATGTGGTGATATTTTAGAATAGATATGTTCAGAGAGACAGGATTGTCTGCTTTTGAGCCGGTCGCTTAATCTTTTAAGGAGATAATTGTGGTCAAGTGGAAGTTTTGGCTTTGAGGTACATAAATCTGGGATTGAACCCAGACTGCCACTGGCTAGCTGTTGACCTTGGGCAAGTCATGGAACCTACCAGAGATTCATTTTCTTCATAAGTAAAATGAGTTAAAATTCTTACCAATATTGTAAGCGGGGTAATATGTTTAAATGACAGCCCACTTTAAGTGGAATCACCTTCTAATTGAAAGGTTAATTATCATTAGCTTACACAGTAAAGGTAGACCGGTTTTCAGAAATGATTTTGGGATGAGAATGGAATTGGGTAATAATATTCCGAAATGTATGTATAGAACAGGACTTTCAGTGATTTATATAAATGGATCATAAGTGGCATGAAATTCAGTTATCAGTAGCTTCTTAAAACTCTTAAAAATAAAGCAGAGTATGTGCATTTATTCAAAAGACCAATACTATTTCAAAGGTTTTCTCAGATTTGTGATGTGTATGGTATGGATTGATAAAAAACCCATTTAAAAAGTAATTTATGTAAATTTTAATTAACATCCTATGTCTCTGAAGAGCATTAAAATTGGGGCATAAAATAGAAACTAATTGTAATTTAAGAGGAAAGTCAACATCAGTGGCATAACTCATCTTAATTAGATTTAAACTATTAGCAAAACTTACAGAATTTTTATATGCATAATCTGTAGAATAAATGACAATGAAATAAATTTCTGCCTTTAAATCATGGCAAGAATATAAGAAATAAATCTCAAACATGAAGTCTTTATAATTTGTTTACTTTATAGTTTTAAAATATATCCTATTATATGTCAAATTTTCAGGTAATACAGTTTGCTTTCTGATGTAACTTGTAGCTAGTACTTTTATTTTTTAACAAATGGCTTTTTTTTAAAAAAAAGATTTTATTTATTCTCAGAGAGAGGGAAGGGGAGGGAGAAGGAGTGGGAGAAAAACATCTATCGGTGCCTCTTGCATGCCCCCAACCAGGGACCTGACCTGCAACCTAGGCATGTGCCCTGACCAGGAATCCAGCTGGCAACCTTTTTGTTCCCAGGCCAGTGCCCAATCCGCTGAGCCACACCAGGCAGGGCTATTTTATTTTATTGTTAAAGATTTTATTTATTTATCTTTAGAGAGGAAGGAAAGGAGAGAGGGAGAGAAATATCAATGAACGGTTGTCTCTTGTGCACCCCCTGCTGGGAACTGGCCTGCAACCCAGGCATGTGCTCTGACTGGGAATCGAACCGCGAGATTGTTTGGTTCACAGGCCTGCGCTCAATCCACTGAGCCAATCCACTGAGCTACACCAGCCCCGGCTATTTTATTTTTCATCCTTATGGGAAGACATGATAATTGATCTTAGAGAGAGGCAAAGGGAAGGATGGAGAGAAGGAGAGAAACATTGATATGAGAGAGAGAGAGAGAGAGAGGTGTATCAATCAGTTGCCTCTCCTTTATGCAGAACAGCGGACCAGTGTAGTCATATGCCTTGATGTAGGCATATGCCCTGACAAGGAATCAAACCCGTGACCTTTCAGTTATGGGATGACCAACTGAGCCACACCAGACAGGGCAGTAGTAGCTAGTACCATATTTCTTTAATTTTTAAATTAAGTACTCACTTTATACTCAGAGGATAAATATCAACCGACTTGAACCCTTGTGGTGTAGCTCAGTGGATTGAGCATGGGCCTGTGAAGCAAAGGGTTGCTGGTTCGATTCCCAGTCAGGGCACATGCCTGGGTTGCAGGCCAGGTCCCTAGTAGGGGACACATGAGAGGCAACCACACATTGATGTTTTTCTGCCACTCTTTCTCCTTCCCGTCCCCTCTCTCTAAAAATAAGTAAATAAAATATTTAAAAAATATATCAGCTGACTTGCTTTAATAATAGTTTTTGTATGTGTGAAAGCATCAATAAAGTTTGTAATTTGGTATCACTCTTAGAGGTTTATAGATTTTTCTTTTCTTTTTTTTTTAATATTTTTATGTATTTATTTTCTTTTAGAGAGAGGGGATGGGAAGGAGAAACAGTGGGAGAGAAATGTCAATGTATGGTTGCCTTCTGTGTGTCCCCTGCTGGGAACTGGCCTGCAACCCAGGCATGTGCCCTGACTGGGAATTGAACCGCGATCGTTTGGTTTGCAGGCCTGTGCTCAATCCACTGAGCTACACCAGCCAGGGCAGATTTTTCATAATTTAAAGAGGAAATTTCACATCTATTTTTCTTCATATATCTGTCTTTTAAACAGTGTTGAACTTTAAAATAAAAACTGTAATGTCTCTAACTATATTGCATGCTTCTTGAGGTAGAAATACTGTTTTAAATTTTATCCACTGCTGTAGCTACATAATAAATAATAAATATTGGTTGATAAATGAATGGATATATTTAAAATTATTAATAAACTATGCTTTTTTAAAAAGTTGAAATTATGTTTTTAGTAGTTGTAGTTTTTTATTCAGCTTTCTAAATTACTTAAGAGTGTAAAGTCTTTAGTGTATCTTGAAAGCTTTTAGCTGTGTTTTCCTAGATCATTTTTTCATCATCTTTCAAATCTAAAATCTCGCTTTGTTGGTAAAACTATTAGAAGCTCCTGTTTTATCACTGTCTTCTCATAAAACTTTAATAAACCATATAATGGTATGAGATACTAGCTGTTACAGTGAAAAGATCTATTTAAATTACAGGCAACAATAGAAATTGATAGAGATAATGCTTTTCTCAAGACCTTTTCCACTGAAAGTATGAGGCCATTGCAAGGATCTTTGCAGTTGTTGGTTATGGAATTTGCTTGTCAGGAAACCTAAAAATGACTAAATCTTCCTTTTAAATCCATCTCTTAGATGATCTCAGAAAGTTTTAGGAAAGATTGGGAAGGTTTATATACCATGTGCTAAAATCAAGTAATAAACACAATACAGTTAGTTTTATTGGTATCGCCAAATCAGGAGTGAAAGTTACTGTGGAAATGTTTTAAAAATGCCAGACAATGCTGTACTCGAACCAAATGAGTATTCTTCCAGAGCTTGTTTTTATTGTAAGGCATTTTTAAAACATAATGTGGTCTTCTGTAATAAGGATAAATAATTATTATATCCAGAAAAAAGGCTGATATAGACAGATTTTACTGTCATCAATGTTGATAGAAAGTGCTTCTGTGGCTTGAGATAAGTGAAAGCAGAATTTCATGAAAGAACTTTAGACTTTGTGAAACAGTATTTTTTTAAACATTTAACTTCTCTCTACTCATTTCTGCCTAATATAAAAAACTTTGAGAAGCTAGGAGGAAAAAAAGAATAAATTTATTTCAGAATTACCATTTTCATTGGGAGATAACTTATTTGAAGAGCTAGATTGGATTTTGACATTATTGGGATTATGTTCAAGATAGAGTCGGGAAAAAAATCAGATGCCATCTGTTTCAGATTCCTTATTTTCCCACCCCTTTGTGTTTTGTGAATTCATCAGATTATTTTTCAAAAATAAAAATCCTCAGATTTAGGTTTTATAATGTCAGCTGTTTCAGTGAACAGGTAACTGATATAACTTGCTTTTTTTTTTTGCATTTTTATGCCGAGTTACACAGAAAGATCATAGACATTTGTTAAAAATAATTGTTTATTCAACTATGTGCTCATTAGGTAGCTTCATGTATCTGTCATCATTCATGGAATAAACCATTATTTTTTTCTGTTTTTTTTTAAGAGAAATTTTATGATTTTATTTGAGCCAAACTAAGGATATATACCAGGGAGCAAGATTTCAAATGCTCCGAGTAGCTCAGTTTTTTAGAGTGTTCTCCTAATACACCAAGGTTGCAGATTGGAGCCCTTGTCAGAGCACATATAAGAATCAGCCAATGAATGCGCAAATACGTGGATCAACAAGTTGATGCTCCCCCTTTTCACTCTTCCCCTCTCTTTCTGTCTCTAAAGATCAATTTAAAACAAAAAAGAGATTCTTGTTAGTAGTGCTTAACCAAAGGCCACTCCTGATGGAGTTGCCAAGAAAATGGATTATGTAGGAACAGAATAACCATATAACCACCAGAAGAGAAGCTTCTGCTGGAGATTTTTAATTTGGTGATCAGTCTGCTTAAGCTTAGTCTTTCAGTAGTTAGTTTTGCCATACATTACGGCAGTTGCTGTAGTTTTCATGTAAATGGTACCATACAGTTCATAGGGCACATACTTGTCACTTTTCAGTTTGAATATTAATAAATCCTGAAGTCAGGCTTTTGGGTTTACTGAGCTGGAAAAGACCATAACTTGTTCAGGTTACAGTAGTTGACATCTAATATGGACCAGAAAGACCCAGGCATCTTTGAGAAACTGTAAGTAAAACTGGTGTGGTATCCCAGAGTGGACTGAAGAGAGCCATCTGGATCGAATAGAGCCATTCTTAATGTTTTCAGCGGGAGTGTTCTGGTGATGTAGGGAGACAGATGGACTGCTCTACACCTCTGTAGTCTGTTAGTTACCCAGAAACGCTGAGTGGGTAGTGTAGTTATGGTAGGGCCGGGGGTGTCAGGGAAGAGAATTGTTCTTCAATAATTGCTCACCCATCACAATGGAGGCATTGGCATACTAGGGCAAGAGATATTCTCTTGGATTTGGCCTTGGCCAGAGAAGCTGAGTGAACAGGTAGCCATTGCCCTTACCATCAAAAAGAACTTGGTGCAACAGCTCTAAATGCTGGGTAAGCCTGTCAGAACACTACAGTTTGGTGTCTCCATCAAAACGCTGCATAAATTTCTAGGGGAAAATAGCATTGGATCTACATTGATATCTCTGGCTTATACATTCTCTTTAACCTACAAAAGGGATTTTGAGGATTAGTGACTCTGACTGAAAGTACCGTATATTTACTTCCTTCTTGGTAAATTTATAAATACACATTGAGTTGTTGGCAATAATGCATTATGTGAAAAAGTGTGTGTATGTGTGCATGCTTGAATGTCCATGATGGTCATCAGATCTCCTTTTAGCTAGTTCTTCAGGCTCAGTTGCTAACCATAACTGATCAAGCAGCTTCCTAGCTGGATATCTTCTCCATTTCCTAGCTGTCACTCTCTGATGTAGGTGCTAGTGAGCAGGGATATGACCAGTATGATTAATGCCAGGAAAAAGGCAAAGGGATTAAAGGTAAATTATTTTTTATTTAAATTATTTAAATTTAAATTTGATTTTATTTAAAGTTAATTTTAGTTTTTCACTGATTAGACTTTGTAAAGTAGCAATATTTACCTTTTGGGATTGCAAGTGCCCAATTTTAAAAAAAAACGACTTTTGGGGCCTCCCGGTGCTTACCACAGGCTGTGTTCTTACACCGCCTGTACAGAAAGAGGAGGCAGAGTAAACCCACCCCATACACACCTCAGCCCAGGCCCTCTGCCTGGTCTGTATTGTGAGTGGGGGCACATGGAGTTGAAAAAAACAAACAGACTGACTTTTGGGGGAACAGTTTTAGATTTACAGAATAATTGAGCAGGTACAATTCCTCTCTTTCATCCACATATTCCTCCCTCCACTTTCCCTATTAATAACATTTTGTATCAGTGTGGCACGTGAGTTACAATTAATGAACCAATGTTGCCTGTATTGGTACATTAGTATTAACTATAATCCATAGTTTTCATTAAGGTTCACTCTGTGTTATATGATTCCGTGGGTTTTAACAAATGCATAATAACATTTTTCTATCATTACAGTTTCATACAGAATAGTTTTACTACCCCTCTCTCATTCCCCCAGAATCCTTGGCAACCACTGACCTTTTCATTGTCTCTATATAGTTTTGCCTGTTCCAAAATTTCATATAGTTGGAACCATATAGTATGTAGTATTTTTATACTTTTTTTTCCACTTAGCAGTATGCATTTAACTTTCTTTGTGTCTTTTTGTGGCTTGAAACTCATTTCCTTTTATTGCTGAATAATTTTCTATTATATGGATGTACCACAGGTGTTTATCCCTTCACTTTTTTTTTAATCCTTCCTTACCCGAAGACATTTTTTCATTGCATTTTTAGGGAGAGAGGAAGGAAGAGAGAAACATCGATGCCTGGTTGTCAGTCCAAGGGTCAACCCGCAACCTAGGTATGTGTCCTGACTGGGAATTGAATCCACAGCCTTTCGATTGCTAAGCTCCAACCAACTGAGCCACACCAGCCAGGGCATACCCTTTTACTTATTGAAGGACATCTTGGCAGCTTTCATTTTTTTTGGTGATTGTGAATACAGCTGCTATAAATATGCATGTACAGAGTTTTCTCTAGATATATGCTTGCTTTCTTTAAAAAAATATTTATTTATTTATTTTTAGAGAGAGGGACAGGGAGGGAGAAAGAGAGGGAGAGAAACATCAATGTGTGGTTGCCTCTCACATGCCCCCTACTGCAGACCTGGCCTACAACCCAGGCATGTGCCGTGACTGGGAATCAAAACATGATCCTTTGGATCTCAGGCCTGTGCTCAATCCTCTGAGCTACACCAGCCAGGGCTTTTTTTAAAAGAAACTAAAATGAATAGAATAATCTGTGGGAGTAGATTTGAAAAGAGATTTTCCTAACATGCTGAGATGTGATTAGAAGTATTGTTCAGAGTCTTGAATTTTTCTTTTAAAAAGATTGATATTAGGTCATTAGGTGTTAACTGACAGGTGCCTAATTCTTTGTTTGAGATTAGGAAGTGTGAGCTAAATGTGGTACTGGCCATATGACAGTTGCAAGTGGTAAAGGAGATCTAAATTTAGAATTTTTGAACCATCACTAAAGATAAGATCCTTTGCCATTTGCATTTTACTGTTGCTCAGGGTTTTAGCTTTGCAGATTTCTTGGCCAGAGCTCCATGTTTGCTTCTTATTAGACGACTGAAGACTATCCAGAAGCTTAAGCTGGCAAAGATTGAGTAGGAAGAGTACATGGGTACTACTGTAGTTGCCTGATTACTTCCAATTCTGACCCAGGGTGGGAATATCTGTTATACAAGCAATAAAATGCTGTCTTGATACACTATTTCTTACATAGCCTAATTGGTCATTGTTAGCTAGAATCCTCTTTCAGTTAGCTTCATAACTGTCCTGTGCTGGATGGACTTCTAGGACACCCTTTGTTATTCCAAAATATCTTAATCTTAATATTGTGACATCCAAATATTCTGGTCACCTAGGATATGATATAAAAACTCTTTAGTAACTTCATGCTTGGTAGACACAAAGAACCGTCTGTATGAAAGCACTTAGGTTTTCCAGAGATTAGATATTCAATATGTAGGATCACTTAATCTTTAATGGGATCCCTCTGGTTAATGCTTATGTTTCTTGAGTTTCATAGGTTGTGGAATCATAAAGCTAAAAGAAAACATGGAAATGGTCTAGTTGGATTCTTTCATTTTACAGCTGAGACTGCTTAAATGCAGAGGCTAAGTGACTGGTTCAAGATCTTATAGATAATGAGTCAGATTGGAGCCCAGGTCTCCTGAACCCTAATCCAGTCTTGTTTTTGATAGAATACACTAATAGTTTCATTTTAGTTAATGAAGAAAGTATGATTTTATTTTTCTTCCAAAATTAGAATTTTATGAGAAGTACATTTTCCAGGAAATTTAATTGGGTTGTTAAACTACTACATTATTAGATTTCAAATATTTGGTTGAATTCTCTAGTTAGTTTCTAAAGTGTTGAGTGAGTTGGGTTTTTTTCCCCTTAAGTACCAGGTGTCATTGGATCTTTACTTAAGAGCAAATTTATTTTTCACATTCTAGATACAAATTGGCCAATTTAAAAATAATGAAGATATTACAGCCTATATTTAGCCAGCACACATTTGGCTGCATTAAAGTGCATCATAAAGATGCAAAATGTATTTATTGTATTTTATGTATTTATTTTAGAGAGATGGGGAAGGGAGAGAGAAAGAGAGGAGTGAAACATCAATGTATGGTTTCCTCTAGCACACCCTATACTAGGGATATGGCCTGCAACCCAGGCATGTGCTCTGACTGGGAATCAAACCAGTGATGCTTTGGTTCGTGGCCTGCGCTCAATCCACTGAACTACACCAGCCAGGGCCTTTTATTTTTATTTTTTTGCACATGGAGATAATCTGTTGATATTTAATGTCATAAAGCAACAATGGATTCTGCTTTATGTGGTGGTGTATTTATAAAACTAGAGTAGTGTGTTATGTAAAAACTAAAAGTATGGATTAATTTAATATGCATCTGGTGAATTCAGGACTTGAAAGATGCACATCTGTTGAGAAAACAAATCAGAACTATTCAGAGCTTCAGCATCTTTAAATATGTGTGCTTTCATTCTCTTTTAACTGTTTTGGAACAGTCCTAATGGATTTAGAAAAGGCCATTTGCTCTAAGTAAGCAACTGTGAAGCTACTTATGATATTAATCATTTTATTATTCTTCATGGCATTTTGATACATTAGTATTTTTCTTCCCAATTTGTTAATTGGGGCAGGAACACGTTGAACGACTCAACATAACAAAATTAGTTTGTTGCAAAACTTTATTTAAAAAGAGGGAGTATAGTTTCTTGAATTGGATAGATCAGAAATATTTTAAAGCTCTGAACTGTATTCTGAATCCACAATAAATGAAATATCCACAGAGCTCCTATTATGTGTTCATCACCGTACTAGTGCTATGGGAATGTAGAAATTGAAGATACGGTCACAGACCGAATGGGAGAAACAAGACTTGAAAGGTACAGAGTAATATAATCTGTTATGTAATTGAGTGCTCATCAGAATCAAATGGGGAAACTTTTCCCATGATTATTTGAATCAGAATCTGATGGGTGATATATCCATGGTTTTAAAAGCTTTCTCAGGTGATTGTAACTTACAGACAGTGTTGAGAACCACAGCCTTAAAGGATTGTTATGATTTGGATAGGCAAGAAAGTGTTTTGTGCCCTGGCTGATGTGGCTCAGTGGATTGAGTGCTGGCCTGTGAACCAAAGGCTCACCGGATCAATTCCCAGTTGGCTGGTTGTGGGCTGTGTCCCTGGTCGGGGGTGCATGAGAGGCAACCACACATTGATGTTTCTCTCCCTCTCTTTCTCCTTCCCTTCTCCTCTCTCTAAAAATAAGTTAATTTAAAAAAAAAAGAAAGTGTTCTGGGGCAGCAAAGTTAAGCAGGAAGGGAGAGTTGGGCACAGCCTGTGAAAGACTAATCAAATGAAAGCACTATTTGCTGGTTAGGGAAAAGGCGGCAGAATGGGGTCATTTAGGAGCACTACTTCTCAAAGTGTGATTCCTCAATGAGCATCAGCTGGGAATGTATTATAAATGTAGATTTTGAGGCCCTGCTTCAGACTTACTGAATTAGAAATTCTGGAAGTGGTGTCCAACCTTTTGGTGTCTCTGGGCCACACTAGAAGAAGAAGATTTTGTGATTTTGTGATTATGCGACATTGTGATGTGTAATGACAAAAAAAAATCTCATAATGTTTTAAGTAAATTTACGATTTTGTGTTGGGCTGCATTCATAACACCCCTGCTCTAGAGGGGTGCTCTTGGTTTTGTTCTGTTTGGGCCTCTGTTCTTTCATTTCATTTCTTTGTCTCCTCAATTTGGCAACCTCCTTGTGTTTGTTTCTGGGTACTAGGTAGAGCTGCTTTAACTGTCTTAGCACACCTGTTAAGTTGTGTGCGTCAGAGCCTTAGATGTATGCCAGGGCAGGGCAACCTGCTTCACCTCTTTGTGACTCTGTTGGGGGGAGGGGTCAGAGAGGGGACAGTGCTACTCCCTGGCTTCTGGGTGCCTGCCTGGCATTGCCCCACTTCAAGTCACTTCACCCACTTCCCCTATGCAACTGGCACCCTACTAGGTTGCCCTGGTGGTGATTCCCAGACTGGGTGGGTTTGTGTAAGCTCTAAGCCTGTTCGGACCCTTTAAATAGACCTTCTGAGAAACTGGCAGTTTCTTCCACAGCCCCAATTCCCACTGGTTTTTACAGCCAGAAGTTGTCAGGCATTATCTTTCTGGTGCTGAGACCCTGGGTTGTGTGATCTGGCCTGGGGCTGGGATCACTCATTCCTAAGGTATCCCTTCTGATTTTTATCCACATGTGAATGTGGGACCTCCTGTTCCACCGCTGCTCCACACCATGCCGTGTCCTCTCTGCCCTAACTCTTTATCTCTGCCCCGTTTATCTGTCTGGATGAAATTGGCTTCTTTAAATCCTTGGTTGTCAGACTTCCATACAGTTCAAGTTTCTGGAAGTTCTGGGTGTTTTTATTTTGAGGTTAGTTGTAATTCTTCTTGTGGTTGCACAAGGAGGCAAAGTTTGTCATCCTACACTTCCATTTTGACTGGTAGTCATCCAGCTTTAAAAAAAAAATCTTCTAGATTTTAGAATAAATAAGTCCTCGAGCAAATTATGCCTGAGGAGCTTTCTATAATACCAGTCTTTATTGATGATAGAGAAAATGTCTTAATCTTAAGGCAATTTAAGAAATATTTCGCTGTTATTTTGTTTTAGTTGGGAGACAGTAAGTAGTAAAATAACATGCTTGGGTAATTGTTTTCAGTTCCAGTCTAGCATTCTCTTATTTGTTCGGTAAAAGTCATGTATCATAAAATTAACCAGTTTAAAGTGCACAGTGTGGTGGTATTTGATATGTATGTTACACAATCATACCTTTATCTGGTTATAAAACATTTTCATCATCCCCAAAGGAAAAACCCCAAACCTTTTAACCCTATGGAGGTAGGAGGTCATGGCTGATCTGTGAGATACAAACAAACTCTTAAATATTGTTACATATATTGGGTGCATAGGTTCAAGGTCATGACTGGCTGCACGTCTGTACTTGACTAATGTGAAGCTGTCAGTTTGGTTATACTGTGTTTCATTCAGCTGTGTGATATTGGATAGTAAATTGTATCTGAGAGATACTGCAAACTCTGAAGTCACTCTTGGTGTAGTTGTTGTGTGTGTGTGTGTGTGTGTGTGTGTGTGAACTTCAAAGTGAGTATTTGTTTTTATTTATTTATTTATTTTGTCACCAGAGTTGTTATTTTTTTATTGTTGTTCATGTATAGTTTTCTGCCTTTCCCCCTACCTTTTAAAAAGAAATTTACCATTGAAAGTGGCTGGAAAAATATATCAATTTGATAGTCCGAGAGATGTAGAAGAACTTCAGCAAATGCTACTCAAGTCTGATGATGAGAACGATAGAGTTTAGTGTGAAAATGAAAGTGATTTAGAAGATGCAGATTATGTAGAAGTTCATTCAAAAGATTCAGATACAGAGCAAGATATTTCTAGTGAAAAAAGTGAAGATGAATTAGACATGAATGAAGAATTTTTTTTGGAAAGGATAAAGAATCAAAATGGAGGAAAAATCCGATAAGAAGACAAATTAGAAAACAGCCACAGAATATTGGTCTCAACTTCTGTTACTTCAGCCAAACACAAAAAAATGCCAAGACAGAACTCGAAACTTGGAACTGCTTTATCATAAATGATATTTTAGATCTAATCTTATTGTATACAAATAAATACATCAATTCTAACTCAAGCTGCTTTTCACAAGAGATGCTAAACATATAGATAAAACTGAATTGAAAGCATTTTTAGACCTCTTATATCTAGCTGGTTTACATTGCAGCAGTCAGCTAAATTTGCAGGATTTATGGGCTGTAGATATGTCTCCCTTGACAAACAGGAAAAAAAATGATATGTTAGGTGCTATGCATCTGAAACAAGTCACTTATCAAAATATTTTTGCATGTGTTGTAAAAATTATTGCTATGCCCTTGTGTATAGCAATATTGTTAGTGATGACTGTTACAAACGTTTTGCAAAGCCAACTATTGAAGATTCTGATTGATTAATGTTAAAGACATGTTTTTGGTTGTATTTTTTAGCAATATCCATGTTTCCATTATTTGAAAAGAAAAATTTTTATTCTTTATGTTTTATATTTATTTATTTAAAATTTCTAGATTGTAAATGGAAATAAAAATCACTTATTTTATATAAATATAGTAAATGCAAATTTACAGTGTTTTTAATTTTTTTCATGTTTCAGTACATAACTAGTAATGAATGTATCTCTCGAATACATGCGACCTATCCTATAGTTTTTTTTTACTGTAACCTCTGCAGGGTTAAGCTGTTCATTCTTCTTCACAGCCCTTGAAAACACTAATTTGCTATCTGTATGAATTTACCTATTCTGGATATTTCATATAAATAGAATCATATAATAGGTGACCTGTTGTGTCTCCTTCTTTTTGTGTGTATGTGTGTCTGCTCTTTTAACTTAGCATAATTTTTTCTAGTTCCTTCCATGTAGCATACGAGGCCTGTCCAGAAAAAGTCCAGCCATTGTTACTATAACAGGATCAGTTTCCATGATACCATTGTTTTAACCGGGCAGCTAAGGAGCATGGGCTGGAATGTGCATATTTGAACAATTACAACTTCACTGTACCAGTAGTCAGTGGGGGCAGTAGGTGCCGTTGAGTGAGCATGTGTACTGTGTGGCCGTTGCATTCACAGTGACTGAACGAGTAGAACAACAAATCTGCATCAAATTTTGTGTTAAGCTTGCACATTCCTCTGTGGAAATATTTGGATGATTCAGAAGGCCACAGCTATGGGCAACTGATGATTGGCAGCTTCATCACGACAATGTGCTCCCTCATGCATCATGTCTTGTGCAGTTTTTTGGCAAAACATAAAATTCCCCAGGTGACTCAGCCCCCCTTCAGCCCAGCTTTGGCACCCTGTGACTTCTGGCTTTTCCCAAAACTGTGAAATCAGCTTTGAAAGGGAAGAGATTTCAAACCATCGATGACATTTAGGAAAAGACTATAGGGCAGCTGATGGTGATTGGGAAAACTGTGTGAGGTCCCAAAGGGCCTACTCTGAAGGAGACTGAGGCGTCTTTGTTCTGTGTACAATGTTTGTTGTATCTGGTATCTTCAAGATACATGGCTGGATATTTTCTGAACAGACCATATATATCAGTACTTTATTTTTAAAGCCGAACAGCATTCCATTGTATGGATATACCATATTCGTTTATCCATTCATTAGTTGATGGGTGTTTAGGGTAGTTTCCACCTTTTAGTTACTATGAATAGTGCTCCTATGAATACAGTACAAATTTTTGTTTGAATACCTGTTTTCAACTCTTTTGGGATATGTACCTAGGAATTGAATTGATGGCTCATACAATAGTTATACTGGGTTGGCCAAAAAGTCCATTACGTTTTTTCTGTGTGGTGGCTCTACTGGTGCTTAGTTGTCTTTAATTTCATTTGAATTGATTTTGTTAGATTGTATTGTGACAGCTGTCATATCCATGTGCATTAAAAAAAACTTAATCAACATTGGTGAATTTTTGTGCAGCCATTTTAATATTGAAGATGGAAGGTGATAAGCAACATTTTTAGCATCATATATGCTTTATTTTTTCAAGAATGATAGAAACACAGCTGAAATGCAGAAAAAGATTTGTGTGGTGAATGGAGAGAGTGCTGTGACTGATGGAAAGTGTCAAAAGGTGTTTGTGAGTTTCTTGCTACTGTTGACATTTTGGCTAAATAATTCTTTGCTCTGGGTCTATCTTACGCATTGGAAGATGTTTAGCAGAATTCTGTCCACTAGGAGCCAGTAGCTGGAGATTGCCAACATACTCAAAACATCCAAATCAATAAAGTTATTGGTGAAAATGAAAAACATCTTTCATGTTAAGGGAAAAAAGTAACACTTTTTGGTCATCCCAATACATATTACTTTTTGAGAAAGCACCAACTGTTTTCCATAGTGGTTGCACCATTTTATATTCTCAGCAGTGTTCAAGGGTTCTAATTTCTTTATGTAGTCACCAACATTTGTTATTTTGTGGCTTTTTTCCTTCGTCTTCACCCAAGGACATTTTTTCATTGATTTTTAGAGAGAGAGAGAGAGAAAGAGAGGAAGGGAAGGATGGAGGGTGGAGAGAGAAACATTGGTGCAAGAGTGAAATATCTATTGGTTGTGTCCTGTGTAAGCCCCGATCAGGACCAGACTCGCAGCCTTTGGGTTCACCAGACAATGCTGTGTCCCGTCGGAGCCGCGCCAGCTAGGACATCTTTTCTTGTTTTTAATTACAGCCATCCTAGTGCATGTAACTCCTGACTTTGCTTTGCATTTCCCTAGTGGAGCATATTTTTCTTACATTTATTACCCATTTGATATCCTTTCTGATGAAATGTCTGTTCAAGGCCTTTGTCCATTTTTTGGTAGAGATTTTTCATTTTGTTTATAATTGGTCCTATTTCATATTTTACATGGATACTTATTAAATGGACCTCTCTATCTCAAGCTGCTATATTTTGTAAGTGGTTACTGCATTGATTCACACAGTGGTTCCTTCCATTTCTATTCTTGTTTTTTTTTTTTAATGGTAAAATATACATAACATAAAGTGTACCCTTTTGATGATTTTAAATGTATGTTTCTATGACATCAAGTACATTCACATTGTTTTGCAATTATCACCAGTATCTTCAGACTTTTTCATTTTTTTCAGCTGAAATGCTGGTGAACATGGGTGTGCAAGCATCTGTCCTGGCTTTCAATTATTCTGGGTATACATATATACAAGTAGAACTGTTGGATCATATGCTAATTGTATGTTTAACTCTCGAGGAATCAACCATGCTGCTTTCCACAGCTGCTATATCATGCAGCATTCCCATCAGCAGTGCATAAGGATTCTAGATTTCTCAACAACCTCGCCAACACTTATTTTTTATTTTTTTATTATAGCCATGCTGGTAAGTGTAAAGTAGTATCTCGTGGTTTTGAATTGCATTTTTATAGTCAGAAGTGATGTTGAGAACCTGTATGTTTTAAGAGTTTCATGGTTTTAGTTTTTGTATTTAGGTCTTTGATCCATTTAGAATTATACAATGTGAGGTTAAGGTCCAACTTCATTCTTTTGCATATGGGTATCCAATTTTGCTGTTACTATTTATAGATGAGACTATTCTTTCCCCAGTGAGTGATCTTCGAATTCTTTTTGAAAATCAGTTGGTCATAGATGTGTGGGTTTATTTCTGGACTCTTACGTCTGTTGCATTTCTCTATATGCCTATCTTTATGCCAGTACCACACTGTTTTGATTACTGTAGCTTTGTGATAATTTTGCAATCATGAAGTGTTAGCCCTCCAATTTTATTTTTCAAGATTTTCCAAGATTGCATTTTGGCTATTTATTGTTACTTGCAAGTACATATGAATTAAAAAAAATTAGTGGTGGCCTTATGATTTGCATTATGCATTTACAACTACTTAATGCCACTTCCAAGTAACAGTATTCTGCTTCATAGTCTTTGCAGGTACCTTATAATAGGATTTCCAAGTCCTTCCTCCTATCTCTTACAACATTTGTGTGATTTATTATACTTATCCATAAGCTGTAATCACCTGAAACATTGTTTTTATGATTATTTTGAACCAATAGTAGCTATTAGATCAATTCAGAAAACGAAAAAGATTTTATTTTTACTTTTAATTATTCTCTCTCTAATGCTCATCTTTTTTTTTTTAAGGATTTTATTTATTTATCTTTAGAGGGGAAGGGAAGGAGAGAGGGAGAGAAATATCAATGTATGGTTGCCTCTCATGCGTCCCCTGCTGGGAACTGGCCTGCAACCCAGGCATGTGCCCTGACTGGAAATCAAACTGTGATCTTTTGGTTCACAGGCCTGTGCTCAATCCACTGAGCTACACCAGCCAGGGCTCTAATGCACATCTTTATGTAGATTTCAGTCTATGGCCAGTCATCTTTCTAAAGAACTTTTGATGTTTCTTACATGGCAGGTCTCTTGGCAACAAATTCTCTCTGTTCTTGTTTGTCTGAGAAAGTCTTTATTTCTTTTTTTTTTAAGATTTCATTTATTTATTTTTAGAGAGAAGGGAAGGGAGAAAGAGAGCAAGAGAAACATCAATGTGCTGTTGCGTTTTGGGTGTCCCCCACTGGGGACCTGTACCACAACCCAGGCACATGTCCTGGCTGGGTATCAAACCAGCGGCCCTTTGGTTTGCAGGCCGGCGCTCAGTCCACTGAGCCACAGCAGCCAGGGCCTTTATTTCTTCTTTACTGTTGAAGGATAATGTCACTGGATACAGCAGTCCAGGTTGGTGGGTTTTTTTTTCTGTCTGTCATTTTAAATATTGCACCCTATTCTCTCCATCCTTGTACGGTTTGTTAAAAGAAATAATGTCTCCAGCAGTGGGCTTAATGCTCCTGGGCTTTTGATTCCAGTTAGCTGTGATTCTCTACATCCTCTCTTTCCAGTTTTCAGGGCAGTGATTTACTCTGACCACAATTCTTTGATGGATATGAAGAGAGCTCTTATTTTTTCATTTTGTAATGAGGTCGGGAACCACAACTTCTATGCTCTTTACATATAGAAGCAGAAACTATAATGTCTATATGAATTTTAGGAACAGCTTTCCCATTTCTGTAAAAAGGCCATTGGGAGTTTGACACAGATTGTATTGAATACATAGGTTGCTTTGAATTGTATTGCTGTCTTTAAAAAAAAATTCATTTATTTTAGAAAGGGGAGGGAAAGGAGAGAGAGAAACACCAACCTGTGGTTGTCTCTCATGCACCCCCAACTGGGAGCCTGGCCTGCAACCCCAGCATGTGCCTTAGACTGGGAATAGAACCAGCAACCCTTTTGTTTGCAGGCCAGCGCTCAGTCCACCGAGCCACACCAGCCAGGGCTGTATTGCTGTCTTAATATTTAAGTCTTCCAATCCATGAATGACAGGATATTTTTCCATTATTTATTTTGTTTTGTTTTTCCAGTAATTTTTTCCAGTTCTTAGTGTACAGTTCTTACATCTTGTTAGCTAAATTTATCTCTGAGTATATTTATGATACTAATATAAGTGGAATTACTTTCTAATTTCATTTTCAGATTGTTCATTGCTAGTGTATAGGACTACAACTGATTTTTGTGCTGAATTTAATAGCTCTAGTAATTTTTGTGTGTGTGTTTAGGTTTTTCATCTGTTGGATCATGTCATCTGTAAATAGATAATTTTACTCTCTCCAATTTGGATGGTTTTTATTTCTTTATATTTGTTCTTTTTGCCTAGTTTCTCTAGCTAGAACTTCCAGTACATTGTTGAATAAAAGTGCCAAATGAAAGCATCCCTGTCTTGTTTAATCTTGGGGGAAGGGCCAGCTTTCAGTCTTTCAGCCATTGAGTATTTTAACTGGGTTTTTGGTAAAATCATTTTCTAGGTTAAAGAAGTTGTATACTATTCCTAGTTTGAATATTTTTATGATGATAGTGATAGATTTTGTCAGATGCTTTGTTTTTGTATCAATGGAGATGATCATACATTCTTTCTCTTCATTATGTTAAAGTAGTGTATTGTATTGATTGATTTTTGTAGCTGACCCACCTGAGATAAATCTCAATTTGTCATAATGTATAATCCTTTTATTATGCTGTTGGATAAGGTCTGCTAGTACTGTATTTTATTAAGGATTGTTGCATCTGTACTTGTAAGGGATGTTGGTCTATAATTTTTTTTTAATGTTTTTTACCTAGTTTTCATACCAAGGTAATCATGGCTTTGCAGAATGAGTTAGGAAGTATTCTGTCCTTTTCCAGATGTTGAGAGAGTTTGAGAAAGATTGTTTCTCAAAGTCATTATTCTTTGGTAGAATTTATCAGTGTTTCTCAAAGTAATTATTCCTTGGTAGAATTTATCAGTGAAGGCACATGGCCCTGGACATTTCTTTTGGGGGAAGTTTTTGATAATGATTCCATCTCTACCTGATAGAGTTTGCTCAGATTTTCTATTTCTTCTGGAATTGGTTTTGGTGCTTTGTGTATTCATAGGACATCTAGGTTACTTGATTTGTTGGTGTACCATTCTTTATAGTATTCTATTATAATCCTTTTTATTTTATTAAAGATTTTGTTTATTTATCTTTAGAGGGGAAGGGCTAGGGAGAGAAATATCAATGTATGGTTGCCTCTTGTGTGTCCCCTGCTGGGAACTGGCCTGCAACCCAGGCATGTGTCCTGACTGGGAATCGAACCGCGATCCTTTGCCTCACAGGCCCACGCTCGATCTACTGAGCTACATCAGCCAGGGCTAATCCTTTTTATTTCTAAGGTCTGTAGAATTGTTCCCACAATCATCTCTGAATTTATAATTTGAAGTTTTGTGTTGTTGTTGTTTTTGGTCAGTCTAGTTAAGTTTGTCAATTTTGTTGATCTTTTCAAAAACCAGTTTTTGAGCTTTTTTAAAGTTCTTACTGTTTCTTTATTCTCTGTTTTATCTCCATTCTAATTTTATTATTTTTTCTTCCTGTTGGCTTTGGATTTAGCTTGCTCTTCACCTCCAAGTTCTTTAAGGTGTAAATTTAGGGTCTCAATATGGGATCTTTCTTCTTGTTTAATGTAGGTATTTATATCTATGAATTTACCTCTTAGCACTGCTTGTGCCATATCCCACAAATATTGGTGTGTTGTGTTTCTGTTTAATTTGACTCAAGGCATTTTCTAATTTCCTTTGTGATTTCTTTGAATCAGTGGTTATTTAAAAGTATATTGTTTAATTTTTTTACATATTTGTGATTTTTCCAGTTTTTCTTCTATTAATTGATACCTACTTTTATTCTATTATCAGAAAATAGACTTTATATGATTTCACTCTTTTGAACTTTATTGAGACTTGTCTTCTTTTTTATATTTATTGATTTTATTTTAATTGTTTTTCAATACA
Source organism: Carollia perspicillata (assembly GCA_004027735.1). Classification (NCBI taxonomy): domain Eukaryota; kingdom Metazoa; phylum Chordata; class Mammalia; order Chiroptera; family Phyllostomidae; genus Carollia; species Carollia perspicillata. Next base: position 83 of record PVKM010010597.1, on the reverse strand, counting down.
GTTTCCTGTCTTTTACTCCCATCCCAGACCACCCCCCAGTGCTCCCCACCTCCCTCCCCTTTCCACCCCCCTTAGTTTTTGTC
>PVKM010010596.1:0-34668 GCA_004027735.1 Carollia perspicillata | reverse complement strand
TCATCCATTAGCTTTCCATGATCATCTTTGTCTAACTGTCCCTCCCTCCTCAAACTCTCTCTGTAGCTACTGTCACTTCATCTACTTCACAATATTTTTTAGAACTTCCACACTTTCAAGAACAGTTTCTCTTAAGGCCTCAAGTTGTATTCATTACTCAGTCTACATGAAAACCTTAAAAAAGTAATGTTTTTTTCTTAATTCATCTAATTCTTGAAAACATAGGGAGTAACTATTACTACTGTATATGCTCAGTCTCCAGTTGCACAAGATTATAGGGTTGCTCCCCATTTATCCTTGTTTACTAAAGATGGTTCAAAGGTATTGACATTCTGCTGTCACCTAATGACCTTCCTTTTATGACATGTTTGCATCTGTGTATAGCAATGGCATCTCTGACTTATTACAGTCAGCAGCAAGCATTCTCTTCTTAATTGATTAGAGCTCTTCCAATCCCCTTTATCATAACTTGTGTTTTGACTTCCATTAATTCTCTGGTTACTAAACCCAAAAATTCACCATTAAAATATTCCTATGTTCTAGATACCATGTGTCTTCTAAAATATTCACATCTCTTCAGTTATAATTGCTCCAATTAAACTATTTGTCTGTGTGTGTTCTAGGACAGTCCCAGTTCCAGTCTCCCACGTCACTGCATCAGAGACATCAAGAGTAAAAAAAAGGAGGGAGGAAGAAATCAGCAACTGGAATCTAACAAGTCCATTTTATCCACTCTACAAAATGTGTCATATATGTCATCAGTAACCCAGTCTATGTCCATTTGTTGGGAAACAAAAACATTTAAATAATTTTATTAAAATTGTTGCATAGGGACTGCTTCAAATCACTTTGTGTAGCAAGAAAAACAACTAAGGGAAACCACTAACAAACCATCTGCATTTTCTTTTAATTCAGCTTGGTCAAAAAAGAATGCTTCATATTCAACATACTAATGTTTGAGGTAATGTCTCCAAATGGTGTAGGGCTAAATTTAAAATATATATAATATATTAACATATATATACCATATATATGCATATATATACCATACCATATATGTGCATATATATATTTTTTAACATTAAAAGCACGTGTATCTTTTCTGCTCACATCCACTATTGGAAACCTGTAAAACCTGAACAAAAGAGAACATCTATGAGTATCAGGGTAGAGCTTGAGATATTACCTGAATTACAACAATGGGCAAAAGATCTGAACAGACACTTTTCCAAGGAGGACATACAGAGGGGCCAGAGACATATGGAAGGATGCTCAGCATCACTAGCCATCAGAGAGATTCAAATCAAAACCACAGTGAAAGACCATTTCACACCAGTCAGAATGGCCATCATAAACAAAGCAACAAACAACAAGTGCTAGTGAGGTTGTGGAGAAAAAAGAAACTCTAATACACTGTTGGTGGGAATGCAGACTGGTGCAGCCACTGTGGAAAACGGTATGGAATTTCCTCAAAAAGCTAAGAATGGAACTGCTTTTTGACCTGGCAATTCCACTGCTGGTATTATACCCTAAGAATCCTGAAACACCAATTCAAAAGAACCTATGCACCCCAATGTTCATAGCACTGTTATTTACAATAGCCAAGTGCTGGAAACAGCCTAAGTGCCCATCAGTAAATGAATGGATCAAAAAACTGTGGTGGAACTGGAGAGCATTATGCTAAGTGAAATAAGCCAGGAGGTGAGAGAAAAATACCATATGATCTCACCTACAAGTGAAACGTAATCAACAAAACAAACAAATGAGCAAAATAGAACTAGAGACATGGAAATAAAGAACAAACTGACAGTGACTAGATGGGAGTGGGGAGGGGCGTAACAAGGGAAAGAAGGGGAAAATAATGTCAAGTCAAGGAACATGTATAAAAGACCCACAGACAAGGACAATGTGGGGTTGGGATTGAACATGGGAGGGTTTTTGGACAGGGCAAGGGAGAGTAATGGGGGAAAAATGGGGACAAATATAATTGAACAACAACAAAACATTTTTAAATAAAATAAAATGAAATAATTCACCTCTAAAAGGTAAAGCATGACTACAGTAAAAAATCATGTCAGTTACAAAAATGTATATATTATACTGATCTCTACTTTCCACTCTGCTCCTCCTTGGACTTAGACCTACTCCCAAAATATTTAAATTTATAGCTGACTCCTTACAACAACATATTTCTCACAGACTAATGTTTAACCACTTTTCGAAAATAGCTGCTCAGTTGTTAAAAATGTTATCAACTTATCTTTTCCTCATTGAAATGTAGTCACAACTTTATTGCCTAATTGATTATCTTGTGTATATATATTGGCCTATCCATTCCTGTGTCAGAATCTACCATGGCATTTCAAGTACATATTAATAATTATTTAGGTTAGTTTTGTCCAATTACTTTTATTTGTTAGATTTCTTAAAACTATTATATGTTTTTCTTATATCAACTGTAAAACCAACTTAGATTAAAAATAAAGCACACTTGTAAATTTGTGAGAATTATTTTGAAGTTTTAGTTTAGGCATCAGTGAATTCCAACCCATGAGCTCAATCTGGCCCTTTATTTGTATTTGGAAACAAAATTTTACTGGGGCACGGCCACATCTATTCATTCAGGTGCTATCTACAGTTATTTTTGTTCAGTGACAGAAGAAGTAAGTAGTTGTGACCAAAACCATATAAACCATAAAATCAAAAATAATTAATGTCTGAACCAACACAGAAAAATTTTATTGATCTCTGTTTTCAATTAATGTTCTGGAGTTCAGTATATTTCCACATTTCCAAAGTAATCACCAAATCTCACTGGCTTAACACAATAATATTGTATTTCTTGTGTCTATTATTAATTCATAGCAATTCAACAAGGGTGGAGGGGGAGGTAGTCAGTTCTTACAATAGCTACTCAGGGACCCAAGCTAACATATTTTATCTTGAAATTTTCTACCATCCTGTAGAAAGTATATTAATAGAAACATGGTAAATCATAAACTGGCATTTCAAGCTTTTTTCTGAAAGCAACACATGTAACTTCTCATATGTTATTGGCCAAAGCAAGTTATATGTCCATATTTATATGGAGCAGGAAAAAGAGACAAAAATGTTTCAGTGCACAGTGAAAATGATTACCATAATTCATGTAAGAAGCCTTGACACTTTTCGAATATTGAGCTATCCTATTAAAGAATATTATATGCCTGGAAAAGTCATTCAAATTTCATATCAGACCATTTCATTGTGTATTCAGTTATTTCATCAAACAACTCCTGAATCATGTTCGGTATGCTTACTGCTCAGTATGTTGTCTCTGCTATTAATGTAAATAGGACTTATAATTTCTTATTGTTTATATATTTAAAATATTGATTTTATGCATTATATTTTATTCCTAGCCATATTATTAAAGAAATTATTGTTCTTAGTGACTTTTTATGTGTTTCCCTTGGATTTTTTATGTGCAAAATAATTTCATAAGAAAATAATAATTTTGTCTTTAACTTAGTTTATATTTAAGGTGCTTTTCAAAGTCTACGTTTCCATGATATGCTTGACCTACACTACCTTGCTTCATTCAATGATTCATTGATTCATTCACTCATTTAAAATCTGATTATTATTTAAAATATGAAGAATAGTATATTATCAACTATAGATTGAAAGGTGAATAAAGCAGAGTAAGTTCTGCATTAAAGAATTTATTTATATAGGCAGATGTATTAATAAATCAGTATACAATATATAAATCCTATATGTAAGATAAAAAGAATGTCATGTGGAAAAATCTGGTAAAGTGTGTCAGATTTAGTATTGAAATTTAACACTGAATAAATGCACAAGTATGTTAATCTCCCAAGGTCAGAGAGACCTTTACCTTTAATGTCATTGTAAAACTAGTATTAAAAAATCATTGGAAGTAAACATATTTTATCTTAAAATACTTCCTTCACTTTTCAATATGTATTTTACCATTTTCAAACTATACATTTCAAAATATCAGGGCAATGTAACTTCTTTATTTTTTTTTATTTTTTTTTTTGCAGCAGTACCTGGTATTAGTACCTTGTAACTTTAGTAAATTCTCAATTAATTGTGACTAAATTTGTTATTAGTACTTTGTTTACTACATGACTGAGCTCAGAATATTTCTCAGACAAAGGAGAGATTAGTAAGAACTTATTGTGCAGACATAAAAAGAAAAAACTCTTAGCAAGTATGAATATGTTTTGAAGTTGTTAATACCATGTTTTGAGACAGTGACCATAATAATCCTGATATCCATTATAGAGATAATTTCCACTTGCTTAAGTTTCCTGCATTACAGATTTTATTTTTCTTATGTTCATGACTGAAGTAGGTGACCTGACAAAATTCAAGAACACTTAGACACACTTTGCCAGCGCCAGGTTTGAAATCTCTTCACTGGGGAGGAAGTGGCCTTTGCCAGTCACAAGGGTCTCAACGGTTCTCCTGCCTCTGTTTCAGAACCCTGAGGGTGATTGGATGACTGATTCTTTTTCTGTACCCAAGAGAATCTAGTTAAATTGAGAAGAAAACAATCATCATAAATCATACACAATGTCTTGAGACAACATTTTTCATGTAACTCAGAGGTTACTCCAGTCATGACACTTGAATGACATAAAATAATAAGGTACATGGACCTCCCAATTACCAAATCAGGGTGGTCTCAAAGGAGGACAGGGATTTTTAATACTGCAATATGTAGCTAGCAAATTGTGATTAAACACTGGATCAGGTTAGCAGAGAAACTGTCATTTTGGCCACTGCCCATTTTATTAATTTGAGATTCCAATCAAGTTTAACAGAATTACAGAAGAAATCATACCAACTGGTTTCAGAATCATAACATTTTGCATCAGCTCTCTGCTCTGAAAATTTTTTCTCAATTATTTGCAACTTCATTCTGGGAACATATTATTATACAGGACCTGGTGGTACATTCAAAAGTAATAGCTCAAAAATACACACAATTTTATTTTAGTCAAAGATTTACACATGTTGACCCTATACACATACATACATCCCCAAAACCTCATGTTTAGATCTGGATTACAGTCTTAGAATTAAGATTTTAATGAATGTCACTAAAAAATAAAAAAAAATACTCTTTGTTTATAATAACTCTAAGAGAGGTAGCATCAATTGATAAATGTGACTTATCATTATTTGATAATTCATGAAAGAAATAGAACTCGACCAAAAATTAAGTCTTTAAAATCCCCTTTTTATGTACTCTTTCCTATCATTCATGAATTTCTCAAAGCCTCCCTCAAACCTACTTTCCAAATTTATCTTCCACTATTCCCTTATATTATTATTTTTGTTAAAACCAAACTGATTTATTTTCTGCTCAAGCCTACAACTATTATGCTTATGAAAACTAAACTCATATTTCATGATCTATTACATACAATTTTATTTGTGTAGTTTCCCAAATTCGTTCCAATCCATACTGATCTTTCTTTATCTAAACTCATAGAATTTAGTAAACAATGCTTCCCAAATTTTTCATGCCATGATAAGATTGAAAATCAATAGAACTGCACAGTGCACTGTGGTAAACCAGCATGCCTTTGTACAATATTGGAGGCAAACTAAATAGAGACTCCAAATGCCCCAGATCCAATAAAACTGGCTTAGATTCAGAATGTGGTACAGGGAAAATTAAGGCATGTCTGCAGGAAGGATCTGAATTCTGTATCAACTCCTTGACAGTATGCCAGGCACTATCCTAAATCCTGATTTGCATCATTCTTCATCATTGGAACATTTTGCCCACTTTCTTGAACAGATCACACACTTTTTAAAAACAGAAATAGTGTCTTCGAAATCTTACCTATCTATCTAAAATTGTAGTTACATATATAAAACAAAATTTAGTTCTGAACATTATCAAAGTGAACAGTTTAGTGGCATTAAATTCTCATCAAAGCCCTCCATCTCCAGAAAGTCTTTCATCTCCCAAAACTGAAACTCCTTATTCTTTCCTCTGTCCCCAGTCACTGGGACCCACCACTCTACTTTCTGTCTCCATGAATTTGCTACTCTAGGTACCTCATGTAAGTGGAATCATACAGGATTTTTCTTTTGTGCCTGGCTTATTTAACTCAGCATAATGTCTTCAAGGTTCAAGAAACACATTACATATGTGTGTGCATGTGTGTGTACATGTGCATATACATACATATATTATATAACCATATAGAAATGGTAAATTATCTCTAAGCTTAATTTCATGTGATATCTTTGATTTCCTATTAAATTCTTTTTATGAGAATCAATACAGTAATTTGATTGAAAGTAGTTATGACTGACTTAATTACTAATTAACTTTGATGTATGTATTATAGTTTATCACAAAAAAAATCACATAGTTTTCCCTAACAATTCAGTTATTTTAAATTAGATTATAGTATCATGGTTATAATATGACCATGTCTTTTGGTATGTTTCATTTTTTGGAGGTTTATAATAAACTTGTTAAAATTATTATTTCTAAATTCCATCATTTTCTTCAAAATAATAGTTAGTAACTTACTGTTTTACATAAGCAAGTGCAGTTCACTAATTTTCTTTTTTAGAGTTTGTTTTGAGGGAAAAATACTTTATCTATAATATCTAAGAAATTATAGTTTGAATAAATCCTATGTTTTTATATCATTATAATGATCTACAAATATAGTTTATACGTGGATGAGAAAACTATTTAGTGTTACTATCAGAAGAATTTCTAGGCATAAAGTACTGTTTTAGAAAAATGATGCAAACAGACTTTGACAATTATAGGTGAAACAGGACACAAATATGCAAAGACATTATTACAACTTCTATAATTCTGTTGTACAAAAGATGCTATTTGTTATTCAAATAAACCTTGAGAATGTGAATGAGTTTGGTACTTGATGGGTGATCTCACCTATTCAGAAGCATCTCTTGCCTTCGTTTAGTTCCTCCTGCACTTAGGAATTTTCTAAGAAGAAATGAGAACAATGTGAAAGGCTGAGTAGAAGGTCAGTGCCAGCTACAGTCCTAGGTGAGACAGAAGCAGTACCACTCATCAGTAAGCAAGAAGATGAACCCTCGGAGGTGCTCTTTATATTAACGCCACAGTAAATGTGGCAAGTTCATCACAGCATATTTTAATACATCACACATGTCATCCAGATATTTATGAAGGCTGCTGAGAATGTGGATACTTACTTTTCTCTGCTGTGATTTTAGTGCATTTTAAGAAATATCCCTAAATTTTACCTTTTCCCCCCAAAATACTTGCTTCTGTTGTACTTTCTGAGTTAATAGAAAGCATGATCATGCTTTTCCTCCCTAATGTGAAGAAAAGCATGAATTTCATAAAGAGACAAACATATTCAAGCTAAAATGTATTGATCTTGCATTAAAAAAGAAATCAATCCTGTAGTCTTCTACAATAAAAATTAAACAAGAAAAACAGAAGAAAAGAGAAGCAATCAAATATACAATTTAAAATCCAAACAGTAAAGAAAACACTTAAACACTTAGCACAACTGATGAATTTATTATTCTCATTGGGGTAAATTACAACTTTAATCTACTGTTTCTTACAGATTTTGCTATCAATGTAGTTGCATATGATTTCACAAATAATATAACACTATAACAGTATTTTTGAAGGAAATATTAAATGCACTTGTGGAGTTAATAGCCTATTACAGTCAAAGCACCTTAAAATATGTACCAGTTATATGTATTGATGATTTCTAATCATTTAAAATTGTATGGCATGACTGTGAACTGAAATAGAACTTGGATTGATTTGCTGTGGAAAATCAAAGTTGCAAAATAACCTAATAGAATTTCCTTTAAGAAACAAAATACACACAAAAAAATCTTTAAAATGATCGAAAAATTTTTAATGGACAATCCATTTTATGTTCCAGTTTTGGCTGAATCAGTTCAGTGTATTCAGTACTTCCCTGTAGCATGTTTGTTAAAGTGCATACTGATTTCATGGACAAGGTATCCCTGAGTAGTGGAACGGTACAATTTATCACAAAGCAAAATAGATATATATCACATAAAAGAAAAGGACATCTTCACCTTGACTCTGCTAATGCATGTACACCGGTCTGCACTTGGCCTGTAGCACATTAGCATTTACTCAGCTATTAAGGTTATTTTATGATTTGAAAGTTAACATAGCATAATAGTAAAGATTGTGGTCAATTGATTCAAATTATGTGGGTTTGAACACTGACAGATAATGTCAGTTGAGGTAAAAGATTTGGGGCAACTTACTCAGCCTCTGTGTTTCACATTTCTTATCTATAAAATAGAGATTCTCTACTTTAGAAGCCTGTTTTGTCACAGGTGGGAACAGGTAACCAGGTTGTTGGTGATCGTAGACAAAAAATTGAACCGAGCACACAGAGAGTTCATAGCAGAAAGAGAGTGCAGACTTATTAAACGATAGTGCACTCCACACAGAGCATGGAAGCAGGCGAACTCTGAGCAGAGATTGATCTCAGGGACTGGAGGGGTTCTATTCTTACAGGGCAGATATTTCCTGGCTAGATTTGATAGGCTTTTATTACATATGTACAAGTATTTATATTACTTTATAGCTACTGCTCATGCGGTCTCCCATAATTTTCCTTGATTGGCCACTGAGGAAGGGGGTAGCACAATGTTAATTTATTAAAATGCTGTTATAATGAAGCAGAGCTCATGTAGCATCTTCTGCCTATGTACATTCATGATTTACCATGATTCAGTGCTTTTGTAGACAGCTGGAACAACCGGTCTTAGAAGAGGGACACTGTCTTGTACTGATGGTCTTTATCTTAGCCCTGGGGCACCTCCGGAGTTTCCTCCTTCCTGACTATCTCCTGCTTCAACTTGGGGGCTAAATATACAATTCATATGAAGTTATTATTAGTGACTCACCCACAATAAGTGATCAAAGAGTATTAACCATTATCTTAATTATTATCATCATGAACAAAAATTTTAAAGAATATTTTAGTTATATTTTGACTATTATTATCTATTATTCCATTCACTCTGTTATTGTATTTATAGGAAAGGTATAGGGTTTTTATCTTTTGAAAATATTGATTAATCAATATATTAAATAATTAACCAGATACAGAACATCTACTATGTTTTGAGTGTTGTTAGTCACTGACAAAATAACAGAACAAAATAGATTTGTCCCCTGTTTATGGGAATCTCACAGTTCAATATAGAAAGATTTAGATAACCACAAAAGGGAGATTTTCTATTTTATGATAAAAAATTTCCATCCTAATTTTAATTGAAAATTAGTCTACCTTCCAACTAATTATTTAACATAAATCTAAATATAGATCAGATATAGAAGTTGGCAGTTTCTAACAAATACTGCCTTATATGTAAGTACTGGACTACATTTATTCTTACATTCACTCATTCATTGAGTCCAATAGTTGAGTTCTTCATTTTGCTAGCTCTGAGAGGTATTCTGAACCAAAACATTAATAAGAAATTCTCATCCCAGCCCTCTGAATGTTGAGAGAAAGTAGATATGTAAATAAAATGTGAGTTAATTTATAGTTAAAGGTATGAGCAAAGTGCTTTGGAAAAAAGAGAAGTAAACAGAAAAAAGGAACATTTTATATTTTATTTTTAAAAGTTAATATATATAGATACATGTATAAAGAACAAAAGTTATAAATAAAAAGAACCTATGTAAGAATGTGTAGCTCTTAATATAGAAGTATTATTAGCAGTAATTAAGTAATATACAAATATAAAGTACTTAATATATGAATAATAGAAGATATATTTGAATGACATACCTTAGTGTGGACTTCCTTGGGTTCATCATTTTTGGGATTCTATGCACTTTAGGGACTTGTATGTCTATTTTTCTTTCATTGGGTTACGGAAGTTTTCCATTATTATTTTTTCATGTAGGTTTTCAATTCTTTGCTCTCTCCTGCTTCCCACACCCTCATAATGTGAGTGTTGGTACATTTTTAAATGTCACAGAGGCTTCTTATATGATCCTCATTTTAGGGCTTCTTTTTTCTCTTCTAATTGGTGTTTTATGCTTCCTTATCTTTCAAGTCTCTGATTTGATCCTCTGCTTCATCTACTCCACTGTTGATAACCTGTAATATATTCTTCATTTCTGTTAATATATGCTTCATTTCTGACTTGTTCTTTTTATGTTTTCTATCTCAGTTTCTATGTTTTCAATTTTTTTGAAGTTCTCCCTAAGATCATCTAGTCTTCCCATAAGTTCATTGAACATCCTTATACCCATCGTTTTGAACTCTGTATCTGGTAATAGACAGAGCTGCTGTTTCATATAGTGGCCTTACGCAGTAAGTGTTTTATAGCAGGGGTGTCAAACTCATTTTCACCAGGGGCCATGTCAGCCTCATGTTTGCCTTCAAAGGGCTGAATGTAATTATAGGACTGTATAAATTTAACTACTCCTTAAGAGTTAAGTGAAAGGTCAGTGCTGCTCCTGGGTAAAAACAAGATGCTGGGCCAGATAAAACAAGGTGGAAAGCTGGATTCAGTCCATGGCCTTGTGTTTGCCACCTGTGTCCAGTAGGGTCCAATGGCACAGCCTCCCGGACCACCTGCACTAAGCACTCCAAATGCACACCACCCCATGTGGACTGTGCACACCTTCCTGTTGTAACTGGAGTCTTGATTGCTGTTGGCATCTCAATACTAGGGATTCATTAGCTGGTCAATTGGCTGCAACCACTACGGAAAATCACTTGTGTAGGGGCTGATCCCAAGGAACAGAATTTATTTCAATAAGACTCTTGTATTCACCAAGTGTACCACTTGAGTGTGTCATTTATGGAGGTGGTTGGGTGTTGCTCGATGTGGACTGAAGCTGTCCACCAGGTGTGCTGGCTCTGGGGCCTCCCTGGATATACAGGCCAAGTTCAATCACTGTTTATGCCTTGTCTGAGGTCACTTGGCATAGCTACAAAGATGGCTACTACTTATGCTGGTTTGAAAGTGCCAGGAGAGGGCAAACTGTGAACCAAGGCTGGCTGCAGCCAATGTCAGATCTGGAGTCACATAGTGACGGCATTGGAACATCAAGGCCACATGTTGCTTCATTGAGGGATTTTAGAAAAGTCCAAAGCATGAGCCAAGACAGGTCATTTGTATGGGAAAGCCACTGGAAATGGCTTGGGTAGATCCTGAAGTTGGGTGAAGTGGAGTTTCAGGGACTCAGATTTGGCATCTATCAGCTCTTTGGGAGTAGGACTCAGCAAAGGAACAATGGGATCTGCTAGCATTTCTGTCTGAGTGAAAGCTGTCCTTCCAGATCTTCTCCTGCTGCCAGACAATTCAGTCCTCTCCCTACCATGTTCGAGTACCTTTCAAGATGATGTCCCAGCACCAGATCTCAGATCAGGTGAGTCTGAGTAGCTCATGCCGGGGGCATTTAAGAGGAATGCTTGGGATTCCAAAAGTCCTTGGTCTAACTAAACCAAAATATCTCTTGGTTTTCTCAACCATTAGTTATGGGAAACTCTCTTCCTGGCACTGGAATCCTGGGTTGGAGGGCCTAGTGTGAGGCTGAGACCCCTTGCTTCTCAGGGTGGGACCTCCATGACTAAGAGATCCTTCCTGATTTTCATTCACTACTCATGGATGTGGGAACAGCCTATTCCACATTTCTGAGGTCTCTCTTATCAGTCTCTTTGGGGCTTTTTCTGTATATCTTTAGTTGTAGGACTTTTGTTCAGCTATATTTTAGGCAGTTCTAAATAATGGTTGTTCTGTAGTTTAGTTGTAATACTGATGTGGTTGCAGGAGGATTAAAGTACCACATGTACCTCTGCTGCCATCCAGACCAGGACCTACATCATCTATTTTTGTTAGATGTTGATTGAAAGAACATCACATATTTTGTACTGAGTTATGGCTCTTTTGAATGTCAGGTTTTCGGTTTTATAGATGCCTACAAAATGACCCATGAAGTCATTTATGTGCATATGTCATCTAACCAACAAAAAGTAAGCTCAGAATTCTTTCTCATAACTGAATTTTTAGTTCGAAATTTGGATTCTCAGGAACTTGCAAAATAATAGAAGTGGGAGTATTCATGGAGGCCCTCAGTACATATTTAGAACAGTTAGGAATTTTCTTTGGATAAGTGGTATACATTCCTATTACTGTTTTAACAATTTTTCCTTCTAGCTAAGATTTAAGTAATAAATCTTAGATTTACATGAGTTGGTTGGGATTATTACTTTTGTTTTCTACAAACTTATTTTCAATAAGTGAATTTCATTGAGAAAGAAAAAGCAGGTCAAATACTTGGGCTGAGACCTAGTCCCTTAGTAGTCTGACAAATGTCAGAAAATGAGCCCTTATGTTACTCTTAAGCAAGACAGAATTCAGCATAAAACATTAACATGCTGGCTTGTTTGAACACAAATGAATTCCTCCTTTTCCCTCTCCTTAGCTTAGCATCAAAAAAATACTGACATTACCAGGCTGCATTTCCAGAGTCCCATGTCAAGTGGTTTCCAGTTGAATTTGGCCAAAGAGAAGTGCTAGCAGTATGAGGTGGCACCTCTGACAAGAACTGCTTCCAAAAGACTGGCCTGATGTGGTTCTATGTTCCAGTGAGGATCCGGCTGCTGGACTCTGTAAACAATACATTCTTCCATTGTGTCTCCAACCTAGCAAAGGTAAAAGGTTCTTGCCATTGTTCACCTTAGGTTCTTTTAAATCAATCCCTAATGATTTCTTGGTTCTTCCACTATCTATGTAACTGATCCCTGAATTCATTATACTTGTTTAAATATTCAGAGTAGTCCTTTTACAACTGGTTTACATTAACCAATAGAGTTTTTTGGACCAGAGAAAGGTAGTCCCAATATAAAAATCCTCCAGTTGGAATTCTGAGATGAGTTACTTGTCTGTTTGAGTGTGATATTGTTAATCAATAGTTTGTAGGAGTATTATGATTATGTAAATTATTGCCTGCCATTGCTTGGACTAAAGTACAGTCAAATTGAAGACTTCAGGAAATCAAGGAGTTGCTTTAGCTGACCATTCACTATAGCAATAATGATCCTTACTCAGATTTCTGGTGGCACCAGAGAGATTACAGGAAAAATAAGCTCAGAGCATTGAAGTCTCTACTTACAGCACAGGGAGCAAGAAGAAGCCTTTAAATACGGCATTTAAAAGACTTTTCTACTTCTCAAAACTGTAGGAAAAACATGATTGTTAATCAGAGCTGAAATCTAATTGGACATGTGGCAGGATCAAGTCAAGAGGAACACACAATTTAACCAAGTCTGTTATATAGAAGTGAGGGTATTAGTGGAGGAGTGGGACTTCAAGATTGGGGTGAATATATTTGTGTTTAGCTAAGTGAGCCTGAGAATCATTAAGCCCCAGATTTATCTGAATTCCTTTGCGAGTAGACACAGTTTATTCTTCCTTCTCTGAGAAAACTGGCTGCATTAGTCAGTCTACTGAAAATAGAAGACATACTATGAAAGATTTTGAAGTTAATTTAATGAATAAACTCCTAAGGAGTATGCTAGTATTAAGAAAAAAGGAATTTTGAGATACTCAGGCACTTGGAACTGTGGTAATCTTTACCACCCACACTCCTGAAAGGGTAAGATGAAACAATTAGAGCTCAGCCTGACCAGAACCATTCAAAAGGAGCTCTCCTCAAAGAGAGATGAAACCAACACCAGAAAAGCAACCCAACTTCTCTCTACCAAAACTCTCCAATATCACCTGTTGTTGTTCCTATTGCCCAAATCCAACTAGAAGCCAAAAGTTAGAGGGGCATGAAGGCCCTATGGGGGCTAGCTTCTAATGGTATAGCAAAGTAGAAAGCATGAATTTGGAGGTGGAGGAGAGCAAATGAAGATTATAAAGTATACTCTACTCCTTTTTCCAATTTGTATTCATTCCAGATATTTGCTCATAGGAATAATACTTAGCCCAGGGGAGACACCCTGTCACTGAAAAATAATCTCAGTTCAATTGTACTTCCTTATAGGACCACAATTTTAACATTAGCCATCATTTTTATTTGTAGATATGGTAGCAAGAAAGGTCAACCAAAGTCACAGCTTCCATAGTGTTCAACTGTGTCTGGTCACTAGGCCTAAAACTGATAAGTATAGCTTTTTTTATATACCAACCATTCTGTATTCTTCTTACTCTCTAACATCATCTCCTACTTTTTGACATTATCTCTACTGGGTATAATGATCCAAGCATTCATTATTGTAGGATCCAAGCCCTCACCACACTGTGTCTTTGTTGGGTGGATCCTGTTTTCCATTGATGATTACGACTGGATGTGGGAACAATAAGAAGTACTCCAGTGAATCCTCTCATTAGTCCTCCTTTGCCCCTGTAGTGGAACAGCAGACCAATTGTCTCTTCATAACTGGGAATACGCCCTGTGGCTATTGGACTGACCTTGTTCTCTACATTGTTTCAGCATGAAAAACCACAAATGGCCAGTCTGTAGTCTTGACCTCCTAATTAAGATAACCATGACTATGTTCTCTAGCATATGCACTCTTCATATTCTCACTAATAGCTCCAAACCCACTGAAGCCAAGGCTGCAAAGACAAGCAACAAACATTCAAGAAATGAGTTATTAAATGTATCAGTACAAGGGGCTTATCTCTACCTTGTTCCCAGGCTTATACATCTTAGCTAAAGAAAAGTTGGAATGATACATTGGACTACATTGCAACTGTAGACCATAAGTGAATCATCAATAGGCCATAATACTGTTCTATCAAACTTTTTTTTCTGGGTGAGGAGTTCATGGTAGGACCAGTGTATCTCTTGTACATGAGCCCATTGTTACATTTCTTTTACTGTAAAATGAGTTATTTGTTTGGAGGCAATTACATGTAAGATAACAGTCATAAATAAGGCATTCTATAAATCCACTAATGGATGTTCTGGCAGAAGTATTTCAGATGTGAAAGGAAAGTTCATATTTGTGTATGGACATGTATTTCCATGAAGACAAATCATTTGTGCAAACCTAAGGGAAGAGGTCAAAAGTAGTTTCACTGTAACATCTATTGACAGTTTGGGCAAGAAGTTGTAGCCACATTATCCTTAATTAAGGAAAACCCATGATTTTTTTTTTGTTTTAATCCTCACCCAAGGATCTGTTTATTGATTTTAGAGAGAGAGGAAGGGAGAGAGAGGGAGGGAGATAAACATGGATGTGAGAGAGAAACATTGATCGGTTGCCTCAGGCAAGTATCCCAACCAGGGATTGAACCTACAACCTAGGAGCCTATAAATAAAAAGCACAGGAATAAATGCAAATAATTTTTGACAAAAGCCAAAAACACACAATGGAGAAAAGAAAACCTCTTCATGTTTTTTGAGCCCATGCCTAGTCTATATACATACTTGCATTGTACACAACACACTGAGGGGTCACAGAGGTATTTGAAGAATGAGTTTGGCATCTTGTCCATCTAACAATGGAAAGTCTCCTCTGAAGTGGATGCTTTTGGAAGGTATCTATTTGGCACAAAAATTCTTTCTCTTCTTGCTAATTCTGTGATATCCATTCATATTTTTCCTAATCTTCTTTACTATAAATATTCTAATTATATATTTATGTTTCCAGCAAGATGAGACTTTAGCCACTACCCTGAATCAGTATAGACCTATAACATATAAAATCTTTCATGTATGCAGAGTGGGGTAAAAGTAGGTTTACAGTTGTTCATATGGAAAATAATATAATAATTAATAAATAATGTATGCACATAAAGTTACTAGATACACTGCTTGAATAGCTTGGTCAAGAAAAGTTTTATCTTAATCTCTGCCTTCTAGAGGCTTCCAAGTCGGCATGAAATACTACTGGATGTACTAATCTCTGGGTTAAAAAAAGCATTGAAATTCATCTTCTTCCCAAATGGCAATCCAAGGTGTACTAGGTTTTTCTTTAACCTGAAGGGCAGAGCCCCAACATACCTGAACACTAGATGAGAACTCTAACCTGGGAGCCCCTGAACCTTCTTAAGACTTACTGCTGGCCTTCTGGTGGACATTTATCTCACTAAAGGATATAAGGAGCTCACTAATTAACTCCTCTTCATCAGGTCAGTTAGTAAAATTTTCATATGATTAAAGATAATTGGTTAAGGTGAATATAATACACTTATTCCAACATTCCATTTTCTAACGCTTTGAACCCCTTTCTCTATATAGTGTGCCAGGGAAGTTTCTGGAATTTTAACTCATTTACTCTAGACTATTAATGAGACAAATATTTTCTTAACCAACAAAACCAAGCTATTCAGGTTCAGCCTAGGTGCTGAAGCTAACATTTTGAACTCTGAATTCCACATAATTGCACACATAGCAATACATCTAGCCTAAAATATATTTCATCTTTCTTTTTATAACACATTTAAGATTCTTCCCCCCAAAGGATAGAAGGAGACACCTCCAAGGTTAAGTAATTAAAAGTTTTTTTAAATTAAAATCTAGTTTCCTCAGATTGGGGGAACATCTGACTTTGTTGCTAGAGTAGGTGCAAGGGAAATTGAGGGTTCAAGTTTCTAAGCTCTGTTGAAATCATCTAACATCCTTCAATTTCCTGTAATTTGGATTCAGTCCTGACAAGATCATTCCTACATTGATCAAATATTTAGTACATCTGCATCTAAAAATACATCACTGAATAAAACAAACAAAAATCACTGTCTTCATATTTCCATTATAGTAGGAGAAGCATATAACATAAGTAAAATAAAGAAGTTTGTTAGTGATTATTTCTAAGATGAAAGATAATGCAGAAAACAGTCCTAGATAGAGCATGTCAGTGATAGAGGAATTGCAATTAGACAGGTGTCCGTATGGGGCTCCCACTGCAAAGGTGAGATGAGAAGTGAAGATTTAAAATATAAGGTACGATCCATTTGGATTTGGAGGTCCTTAGCATGCCAGACAGATGCAGCCTTGAGGGCAAAGGCTGTGGAACAGAAGTGGATCTGACTGGCTCAGTGAACACTGAGAGGCCAGTGTGCTGGAGTGAAGTGAACCAGGGTGACCATCAGTAGGAGATGATGTGAGAAGGGACCAGGTTTAAAAAGCCTTGTGTATTTTAGGAATTTTAGGATTTACTCTCAGCCAGTTGCAATAGATTGATGTTGGGAGGGGGATGGTTGTAGAAGCAGGGAGTTGGGAAGCTACTGTAATAATGTAAACTAGCCAGGTAGGAAGGTAGGTCTATGAGAACAAAGATACTTCACCCAGTGTGAGATTATGAAATAGGTTTGAATAGAGATATTTACAACATAAGGGATAACTGAGTCCCTCATTCTCTAATTCCATTCCCATTATATTTTTACGCCAGCACCATTTATACTACTTTTGTCTTGCATGTTTGTTTTGTTGATTAGGTTCCACTTATAGGTGAGATCATATGGTATTTTTCTTTCACTTCCTGGCTTACTTCACTTAGCATAATGCTCTCCAGTTCCATCTATGCTGTCCCAAAGGGTTGGAGCTCCTTCTTTCTTTCTGCTGTGTAGAATACCACTGCTGTGTAGAAAACTAAAGATGTACCATAGTTTTTTATTCACTCATTTACTGGTGGGCATTTAGGTTGCTTCCAGCACTTGGCTATTGTAAATAACACTGCTATGAACATTGGGGTGCATAGGATCTTTTGAATTGGTGTTTCAGGATTCTTAGGGTATAACCTCACTAGTGAAAAAGCCAGGTCAAAAGGCAGTTCCATTTTTAGTTTTCTGAGGAAATTTCATACTGTTTTCCACATTGGTTGCACCAGTCTACATTCCCACCACAGTGTGTGAGAGTTCCCTTTTCTCCACAACCTTGCCAGCACTTCTTGTTTGTTGATTTGTTTATGATGGCCATTCCGACCAGTGAGAAGTGGTATCTCACTGTGGCTTTAATGTGCATCTCTCTGATGGCCAGTGATGCTGAGCACCCTTTCGTATGTCTCAGGGCCCTCTGTATGTACTCCTTGGAGAGGTGTCTATTCAGGTCCTTTGCCCATTTTTATTAGATTTTTGTCTTCCTGGAGTGGAGTCATGTGAGTTCTTTATATATTTTAGAGATAATGGGAGGAAGGGGAAAGGGTCAACAAGGAACATATATAAAGTACACACAGACAAAGCCAAAGGGAGGTAGGATTGAGGGTGGGAGGTGGGGGTGGCTAAGGTGGGTGGGAGTGGTAGGGGGGAAATGGAGACAATTGTACTTGAACAACAATAAACAAAGAGAAAGAAAAAATAAACTACTCTTGTCAAGTCATCAATGACCTCCATGTTCTTCATGCACCTCCCCCTGTTCTATCTCGTTAGATTTCAAACATTAGAACAATCCGGTATATAGGAAGTTGTCATTTTGGAGACTTCAATCCCAGTTTAGAACCCAAAAGTGCAGAGGCATATCTGAACACCAAGTGCTAGGCACCAGAGACCATTTGTGGGGAGGGACTTGAGCTAAATGTGAAGTACCTGTTGGCATTCCAGAGAAGATGCCTTGAGAGAAGTCTGGGCTGAAGATACAAATTAACATATTAACATAGTCATTGTCATCATAAAATTGGGGCTTAAACTGCCATCAAAGAGAAAATCATCCAAAAATATAAAATGTAAATGCCCATACAGAGTACTCTGAAGTTTAGCGATAAGGGAGATGAAGAAAATCATCAAATGACACTGAGAAAGAAAGGCCAAATTTAGTAGAAAAAATCCAGGGAGTGCTATCTCCTAAGTTAATATAAGAAAACGTTTGAGAAGAAAGTTATGAGCTAGATATAAATGCAGCTGAGAGGATACGATGATGACAGAGAGTTCACCACTAGCTTTAGAAAATGGCGGTAATAAGGATTCAACAGAAGTAGTTTAGGTGTGGAAGTAAAAATCTTATAGCGGTGTGCTTAAGACAAACTGGAAAAAAACAAGTTGGAGAATACTTAATCTCATAGTTTTTCTGTAGAAAGAGACTAGAAATATGTTCTAAATAATAATTGGTGATAAAGTGAAAAAAGTTTTTGTTTTAAAAACTCATAGAGCCCTAGTTGGTGTGGCTCAGTGGATTGAGGGCCGACCTGCCATCCAAAGGGTCGCTGATTTGACTCCCAGTCAGGGCACATGCCTGGGTTGCAGGGCAGGTTCCCCAGTATGGGGCATGGGAGAGGCAACCACACATTGATGTTTCTCTCCCTCTCTTCCTCCCTTCCTTCCCCTCTATCTAAAAATAAATGAATAAATTTTTTTAAAAAACAAAATTCACAGGATTCTTGTATGTTGATATTTTTTTAAAAAAAGAAAAATTCATAGTGCAGGAAAGAAAGTGAAGAAATAGTGCAGCAATGTTCTGAAATGAAATGATTGGAGGTAAAACTAGAGCAGGTGTAAAGGTTGAACTTGGCTGTGAGTACAGAGTTCATTTGTTCTAACAGAAGGGAATATGGACTCGTGAGGTGGATGTGCTCAGGGAAGCCTGTGAAATTTTGTTTCAGATTGCTTTTACTTACTTATTTTTATTGTTTTAGTGAAACAGGAAAGCTTTAGAAAGCACATCATCTGTGCTTTAGAATGGGAAAAGTTTGTGAAATGCGAGGGGAGAAAAGAAAGTATGAGAGAGAGAAACAGGACATTTTAGTTATATTGCTCATCAAAAATTAACCTACAGCTCTGGCTAGTGTAGTTCAGTGGATTGAGCGTGGGTTTGTGAACCAAAGGGTCGCTGGTTCGATTCCCAGTCAGGGCACATGCCTGGGTTGTAAGCCAGGTCCAAAGTAGCGGGTGTGTGAGAGGCAACCACACATTGATGTTTCTCTTCCTCTCTTTCTCCTTCTCTTCTCCTCTTTCTAAAAATAGGTAAATCTTTTTTAAAAATTACCTACAAAATTTCTGTGTATTGAATGGAAAGAAGGTGACCTTGGATAAAACCTGGGCAAATCTAAATATTTAGTTATAAGCAGGAAAACAATTCCTAAAAAAAAATCATTAGGAAGAAGTAAACCAGATTATTGGGGGGGGGTAGGAAACTGTGGTGACAGCTATGTCAAGGGGCAGCAGTGCTGCAGAGACCACGTTAAGATGTTAAGGCCCAGAACTTTCCTATTACATTTGATAAAAAGCAAGTAATTAGTTACTTTGGCAAGACCTATTTTTTGGAAGGTGGGGCATACGTTAGCAATAATGACCAAAATATATTAAAAAACAATATATTCCAGGAATTGTGTAAGAGATTTTATATGTAATATTTTATTTAATATTTAAATGATGCTGTGAATTAAGCATAATCTTATCCTCATTTAACAGATGAAGCAATTTAGGCTTGAACAGATAAGTAAATGTGTGACTGACACTGGAACAGATAGATTTTGAACCAGGTCTTCTCCACAAAACAGTCTCTCTTCACCACTACATTAAACTACCATCCAGAAGTCAGATTCCATGGATTATGGGTTAGTGAATGAGGAAACACAGGGAGGAATATAGACAATTTTTTAAATAAATCACCTGTGATGGAAAAAAGAAATAAAATTTGATCATTAGAGAAGATGGTATTAAGAGGAGGTTTTAATTATTTTGTTGTTTTTTTGTTTGTTTGTTTGATTTTACTTTGTTCATAAATTGGGACAACGTTGAATATGTTTAAATATTAATAGGTAGGAGCCACTAGAGAGGAAGACATTAAAGATATAGGATGGGCAGAAAAACAGACAGAGAAATCGATTCATAGAGTGCAATCTCTTAGGAAAGAGGCAAAGATAGAATCTAAAATGCAGGTTGAAAAATTTAAACAATGAATTCCAAGTAATATGCTAGACAGTTTTGTACTGTAAGAAAAGGAAGATATTTTTAAAATGGAAGGAAATTCTGATCTGTTTGTGTGGTTAGTGGCAAGAATTTGAGAGAGAGCCTTTCAGATCCATTATAATATAGTAGGAGACAAGATCGTCTGCTAAGACTTGGGCAAAAGGGGAATGATGAGGTTAAAGACAGTATGGAGTGCTGAGCATCCGCATTAACCTTTCCAGGAAGTCACTAAGAGATGCTGTGAATCCTAGTGGGAGCGGGATTGACAGTTGTGTGGAAGGCAGAATTGACAATAAAAACCATACTTTTTATTTTACCTGTAATAATATTAATAGATAAAGCTCACATAGCATTAATATGGACCAGGCATTGTTTTAGGTGCTTTACTATATCAATTCATTTACTTTTCACTGACACTCTATTGGTTTAGTAGTATTAATATTCCCATTATAAATAAAGAACTTGAGAATAAAGAAATTAAGTAAATTAGCTAACATTATAAGCTAATAAATGGCAGATCTGGTATTCGATCCTAATGTAGTTATTAGCCACTCTCTCATACTTCAAAAGGATGACATTATATGATGTCATTTAGCAATGACAAAGAACTCAAGTATAGGCACAAGGAAATGGGGCAGTAAGATAATAGATCAAGTTGGTTGAGGTTTTTGACCAGAGACTGCTTGAAGGGAGGACTCTGTCAGATAAACTAGATATGGAAGCCAAATAAAGGGAAGTAGGAGCTGCTGTATCCTAGAATATTGTAGTGGAGTGTGAGAGCATTCTGTCTGCATTTCAGAGCACTGAAGTGGAAAGGGTGTTACAGGTTTCCATGTTCAGAAAAGATGTTAAAGATTTGTTAGAAGGGCCTCATACATTAATATGCCTTTCAAGTTAATTCTTTTATAGCTGTGTAATAAATTTTGATTCTGAATGTTAAAAGTTAATTCTTACTTTTTTAAAATAAGAATTATATATATTTAAGGTGTAAAACACAATGTTTCATATACATAGTGAAATGATTACTACGGTCAAGCTAATGAATGCATCTTCTCTTCACATTGTTACTGTTTCTGTGTGTATGTGATGACAGCACCCAAAATTTACTCTTAACAGATTTCCACTATTATTGGCTATAGTCATCATGCTGCACATTTGACCTCTAGACTTGTCCATCTAACATAAATGCAACTTCATGCCCTTTATCCAAAAGCTCTGCATTTACCCCATCTCCTCACCACTGGTAATCACAATTCTACTCAACATTCTCCGTATTCCATTTTTCTAGATTCCACTCATATAAGTGAGATCACGTATTTTTTTCTCTCTGCTCTGGATAACTTCACTTAGTGTAATTTCTTATGGATTCATTCATGCTATTGTAAAAGGCAGGATCTCCTTCTCTTAAAGGCCTACTAATATTCCATTGTATATGTTCACCGCAATTTTTTTATTTATCTGTTGAGTGACACCTAGCTTGTTTCCATATCTTGGCTACTATGAATAATGCTGCAATGAACAGCAGAGCACAGATGCTCTGTTTGAGATACTGGTTTCATTTCCTTCCAGAATATATTCTGAAGTGGAATCGCTGGATTACATGGTAGTTCTAATTTTAGTTTTCTGAGGCCCCTCCATACTGTTCCCATAGTGGCTGTACCAATGTATCTTTTCACCAACAGTGTGCAAGGGTTCTCTTTTCTTCACATTCTTGCCAACACAGGGTTGATGTAATATTTCATGTGACTTTGATGGGTATCCCTGAAATCCATGATGCTGAGCACCTTTTCACATTCCTGTTGACCATTTGCCTTCTTTAGAAAAGTGTCCATTCAGGTTCTTTACACATTATTTACTGGGTGTTTTTTGTTTGTTTACTTTTTACTATTGAGTTGTATGACTTTCTTATATATTTTGGATAACTCTTATCAGACATATGGTTGGCAAATAGTTCCCCCCTTCTGTAAGTTTCTTTTTGTGTATTTACTTATTCATATGGTTTAGAATTTCAAGTGAAAACATGTCTTTAAAGTAAATAATATAAACTAACAAGTATGCAACTTGGACATAATTTCACAAGCTGTGTGGTCTTGTTTTTAATTTGGCTTTTCTAAAATAGATACTATATTATTTTATAATATACTACTTCTACATTGTGCCAGTAATAAATAAAGTTACATTTATTATTAGATATTGCTTTAAGTTAAGTAAGCAAAGTGGTATTAACAAATGCATTGTGGTAAGAGGTAGAAATTTGAATCAAAGACTGCAACTACTGTTTTGTATTAGAGAACTCAGTGATGCTCCCCATTGTGCCTTGATAAAATTGGGGGAGCTGATTTTGGTGTTATAGGGTTATACTCATAATTTATTGTAAATTACATGATATACTTGAAAAATTTCTAAAACAGCATGCTTCCTCAACCGATTATTATTATATTTCAGCCACTAAATAACCTTGTGAACTAATTAATGAACTCAGCTTCCAAAAGAGCCTCAGGCCTGGCTATGTGTGCATATTTGAGCATAACATAAATTTTGGCACCTGTTGGAGCATATTTTATTTATATTTTTAAAACTTTAAAGAAAAATTAATTAAACATAGAAAAAGTTGCCTGCAATAGTTTCCTAGGGCTGCCATAGCAAAGTACCACACACTGGGTGGCTTGAAACAACAGAAGTTTATTCTGGAGGCTAGAAGTTCAAAGTCAGTATGTCTGCATGATTAGTTGCATCCCAGGCCTCTCTCCTAGCTTCTGGTGAGAATCAGCAATTATTGGCATTCTTTGGCTTATAGATGCATCACTGCAATTTCTACCTCTATCTTCACATGGTATCTTCCCCAAGTCTCTGTCTTTTCCTGGCTATCTACTTATCGGGACACTAGTCATATTTATTTAGAGACCCACCTACTCCATTATGATTTTATCGTAACTAATTACAACTTCAATGACCCCATTTACAAACAAGCTCATGTTCTGAGGTACTGGGGGCTAGGACTTCCACATACATTTTTGCAGGAAGTAAAATGATCCCATAATACTGTTTTATTGAAATGCACTTACAGACATGAATCAAAAGCACAGATTTTTCCAGGAAACCAAATTAGATTGGAATTTGTTCTTTTTCCACAAAGCATTTGATATTGTTTTTCTATGATTTTTAACTATTTTTTCTCTCATCATCAAAGATCAACAAGAAACTGAAATCTTAAGCAAATATTTTGGTTACAGGCTTAAGTACATAATATTTGAAGTTAATAACACTGTAATTAATGTAACCCAGGCTTCCTCTCCACAGGCAATCCTTTATTACAAACAATTAAAGATAATTCAGTGATGATTATAAAGATAAATCAAATTTGTCCTTTACTCATAACATTGAAAGCTTAATGGTATACCAACTTTCTAGTAGCCTCACTTCTACCATAGGTCCAATTTAAATCCAAGTGTTTTAATGTCAAAAGGCTTAAAACATGTGGGCTTCTTATGTGTCTTGTGGGATAGATCAAAAGAGTTTGCAGGGTCCCAGAGCACATTCTAATGGTAACAGAGTGGGCCCAGAAGTTACCATGTTTAAGGGTTGAAATTCCAGAATTATGTCAAGTTCTTTATTTTGCCATTGTGTATAAGACAGAGATAAGTGCACATACCTAAAGAACTCAAGAAAAGAGAAGGTAAAATCTGAAAAGCAGCCAACACAGTGCCATCCTATGATGGGCACTGGTAAATATTAATTTCCATTTGTCTGCTTTCTGACTATGTGTGGCTTCTATGTCATTGAATTGCACATCTTTATCCAGAAACCAACACTCCACTATCTTCTTAATACTATGAAGGCAATGAAATGATACACTCTGTCAAGGGGATCAAATGTTACTGGTTAAGAATCTCATGAAAATACAGTTATGAAGATCTAGGAAATGAACAATGTAAATATATGCATGTGATGCTGACAGAATTGAAGGGGATTACAGGATTTAGAACGTGGACCAGTCAGTGTAGCACCAGATATGCAGGCATTATTCAAGTGTAGAGGTTCAGAAATTCACTCCAGAGCTCCCATCTGACCCCAGCTAGTCCCTGTTTCACTGAGAGCCCTGCAACAAATTTTGAGAATATCTCTCACTCTGATTTTGAATACAGGCACATGTTCAAACTTGAGATGTTCTTCAGGTTTTGCCCCCTCATAAAATTGTGCTCCATGAAAGGTAGGGGATATTAAAACAGAAGGACCACCTTTGTTATGTATTCAAATGTTTTTAAATAAGTATTCCTTGGGAATCAGTGAAGGCTTCCTGGAAGGTGTGGAATCTCAGAGAAATATTAAGGGAGGAAAAATATTTAGCTAATAAAATAAGGTTGAGATTAAAATGAATATAAGCTTTATAAATGGAGGAACTAGCAAAAGGTAATTAAGTCCAAGTTAGAAAGAGTAATAGGTTGATTCAAAGTAGGAGGCATAGTTAATTAGAAGGAGATTGTTAAAGGCACGTAAGCCACCTGTAAGAAGTTGAGCAAGAGGGGCAAGAAGGGACCCTTACTGCATTGTCCTGTAAAGTGTGAGTATTTTTACTTTGAATGATGAGGGGACATCTAAGGCTTTTAATCTGGGAGAGGACTGATATGTTTAGTTTTGTGCTTCAAAACAATTCGAGAATGGCTCCTGGGTAGGGTGGGGTCCACACCAGAGACTGGGAGATATTAGGATGCTCTTTCAGTAATAGAGCCCGGATCTCAATGGATTTAACTATGGCAGTGGTAGTGTGACAAGAAAAAATATCAAGACCCTCTAACAGTAAATAGGAAGTTTAAAAACATAAGACTTGGAGATCAATTGATATGAGAGCAAAGAGTGGGATTTAGGATGCTTTAAGAATTTTTGGATAGGGCGAAATAGGTGGTGTTGCCGTTTTCTGCTCAGAGGAGAGCACCAGAAGAGGAGGAGATGTATTGGGGAGTGGGATGGTTACTACAGATCCCATGCCACATCATGTATGAAGGCAATTATGGAATTTCAGTATGAAAACTTAGAACTACATCTACCACTACATCTCTGTGATGGCCTCGAAGGCACTGGCTTTTTATGCCAATGTATCACAAATGCTATCATAGAGCTAACATTCAAAAGGCATTCGACAAATATTTATATATTGTTTTATTTACAAACATTTATTGAACATCTGCATTAGTCTACTACACCAGTCATTCTCTATCATGGCTGCATTTTAAGCAGCTGGGAATGTTTAAAACTCACCGAGGCCTCGTCCGCTGCCTGAACCCATTATATTAAAATATCTGAGCCCAGAAAACAAGTGATTATAAATGGTAGCTGATTGGAATCCAGTAAATTCCATCTAGTACCCAGGGTTGGGAACTACTGTGTTAGGAGCTGGGGATACTGCAAACAAACAAAACGCCAGAAGCTCTCATCCCCTGGGGATTTTATGCAAAGGTTTGTGGAAGCAGAAATAAATGAAGGCAGAAAACCAGAAATAGCTGCTACATTTATTCAAATGTTTTATTTCAGTAAATAATGGTTATAAACAAATTATAAAATAAATGTAAATAAGACAATCCAGTCATATAATAAAAAAATAATACCTCTTAATGAGCAGTCATTACTTGAAAAAATATCATCTTGGTATAATCATAAACCTGCAGCTAAATGCCTGTGTCAGAAGGTCACTTATTGACTAAATATTTGTTTCCTCCAAAATTCATATTTGAAACCCTAACCTCACTGAGGCTCGGATAGAGGAGATTTCTAAGGAATCAGAGGAATATTAATTAATATTAAATGAGGTTAAAAGAGTGGGACCCTGAAATGATAGGGCAAGTGATTTTATGAAAAGAGGTACCAAAGAGCTTCCTTCATTCTCTCTCTCTCCCTCGCTGTCTCTCATCACCCACACACGCACAGAGGAAAGGCAGGAGGAGCACATGGTGAAGAGGCAGCCATCTACAGATCAAGAGGAAAACCCTCACCAGGCACCAACCCTGTTGGCACCTTGATTTTAGACTTGACAGCCTCCATAGCTGTGAGAAAAAAAAAATCCTGTTTTCTTAAACCACCCATTGTGTAATGTTTTGTTACAGCAACTTGAGCAGACAAATACAGTCACCTGCACTTTAGCCACCAGCCCCAGGTCACCTGTGATACAGAATATATTTGATTCATTTTAAAACAACCTCAGTTTTCAGTTACTGCCTGGTTGGAGAGACTACACTGGAACCTATAAAGGATAGTGATGGGTAAATGGAAACCTGTTACGGCTGCCAAACATAGACCTCAGGACTCAGGAAGGACTGCAAACAAGAAAACAAAAAGACCGTGGGCCCATTTTGAGTAAAAACAACATTACATATTCCAGATTGTCCTCTGTTATTGGATAAAAAAGGTAAAATAACAAAATTAGCTGTGGAAAAATGAATAAGGGGAATGTTAAGTCTGAATTGCCTCAAAGGTCCCTGTATGTATCATGGTATGAGAGCATGATACAACACCAATGTTCGTAATATAACTTAATCATTTTGACTTGGAATTAAAAATTAAGAGGTAAGTGAAATAAACCAGAGAAAAAAATACTATATGATTTCACTTATATGTGCAATCTAATAAACAAACTGAACTAACAAAGTAGAAACAGGTCCACAGACACAGAGAACAGACTGACACCTGTCAGAGGGGAGGGTAGCTGGGGAGCTGGGTGAAGAAGGTGGAGGGATTAAGCAAAGAAAAAAACCCTCATAGTCACAGACAACAGTGTGGTGATTACCAGAGGGAAAGGCAGGTGAGGGTATAGGGGAAAAATAGTAATAGAGGAGACTTGGGGTGGTGAACACACAATACAATACACGGATGATATATTATAGAATTGTACCCATGAAATCTATATAATTTTATTAACCAATGGCACCCCAATAAATTCAATAAAAATAAAATAAATAAAATACTATAGGCTCAGAGTGCTTTAAAAGCAATGAGAAAGAGTAAATATTTTATCTCAGGTATTAAGCATTACTTATCTGGAAATTTTAACTTATCCTGAACACCTAATTTCCCAAAGGGTACAGTATAAATGAAATATCACTAGCTTACTACAAAAGGTAATCCATTATTGCCTACTACTTAGAGCAAACTATTAACTTCAGTTGCCATTTGCCTTCAAGAAAAGCGTGAGAGTCATTACTCTAGAGATAATTAAAACATGGCTGCAGCATACATTTATACAGAGTCAATAAGTGCAAAATATCATACAGCTGTTATGTACACATTTGCTCTTAGATAAGAGTTATATACACAAATAATTTAATTCAAGATTAATAAATTGAAACATACATTTATCATTACTTTAGAATAATACAAATATAGTTTTCATATATTTCCATAGGCTTTTTATTATATATAGTTCAATTAATTTAATTGATTAAACATATTAGAATAAAAACAAGTACTGTGTATTTTTATTTATCAAGTACTGAACAATATGCTGGAGATTTTCTCATGTGATTTCACAATAATGTCAAAGTCATTCAAGATAAACACAAACATTTTAATTTTTAAAATAGATAATTAATAAAGGATAAATTATCATACATGAATAGATAAATCTCTGGACATCAGAAAAGTTGGAAATTAATCATTGTTCTAAGCTACAGAAAGGCAGAATCAGGATTCAAAACCTGGTTATTCTGGTTCTACAGCTGTGGAATCTCAGAGTGGTTCTCAGCCTGCGGTCCCCAATAACATCAGTGACGTTGGAGAATTTGTTAGAAATGCACATTCTTGGGCCTTGCTCCAGGCCTACTCACCAGAAACTCTGAAAGGAGTCCAGTAATCTATGATTTTGTCCATTATCTGATTCTGACTCAAGCTAAGATTGAGGATCTTCATAAGAGTCAATGCTTGTTTTCCCTGTGCCATACAACAACTGAAGTTAGTAATATTTCAGTCACAAACACTTCACAGGCTGCAGATTTTACACATGCTTCTCCAAATTGATGCTCACTCTGAACCTAACTTTGTGCCCAGAGACCAATATAGACCACCATAAAAATGTGCCTTGACCTTGGACTTCTAGTTGGATTCTGTCAATAGATAATGATGGCAGGAGATTTGAAAAGTGGAGAAAAGGGCTTTCAGTTGTGCTTATGACCCCAGGTTCTTTCTCTGTCATACTTCTGTGGCTTAGGTTCACCCTTAGTTAATTTTAACAGCTTTATTTGTGCAGAAATTTCCAGACAATTCTTTTTTTAGGCCAAGGTAATCATCTCATCTCCTTGTGCCTTCATTAATCAGGGTAGAAATGAAGCTCCGTTTTCATTATCCCGAGCTACCATCCATTGTGGTTTTGCTACATAATAGCCACATCTTTTATTATAGTCTTTTCAAATTTCCCAGTATAAGTGTGTCATATATTATGCATAGGGACACTGACTAACTAATCTCCATTTATAATAATTTAAATTAACAAATAATGCCCCCATATTATATACTTTTGAAATGTTTTTTAAGTTTGAAATATATAATTACTCAAACCTTATTAAACTACATCCCCAGTAAAATACATTCAAATTTTTAAAATTCACTTTCCTGTATTTATAATAAGTATAACACTAGTTATATTAGTCAGGTTAGGTTAAGGTATGCTACAGTAACAACTTATAAAATCTCAACAGCTAAACACAACAAAAAAGGTTTATTTGTTCTCATACAGAAAGGGATGAGAGAGAAGGAAGCTGTCTTCTAGGCAGTGACTTTAGTATCCATGTGGCTCCCTCATCAAAAATGGTGACAGACCAAAGACTTACACTGTCCCATAAATGCTTTGGCCAAAAATTGACGAACATCAATTTTTTTCTATGACCACTTGTCAGAAATTAAAGCACAGATCCAACCACCACAAAGGAATCTAGGTAATATGGCACAAACATATATAATATTTGTAAATACTGCCAAAGAGATGGTTTTCATTCACCATGGAAAGGGTAAAGCATCAAAAGAAAAAACAATATGGAAAAAATTTATAGTCATAACTATTATGAGTTTCTTCCTAATAAATGGAATCACTTTTTTGTTTGTTTTTAATATATTACATACAACTTTATTAAAATACAATTCACACACTATAAAATACATCCATTTAAATTACATATTTCAATATTTTAATATGTTCACAGAGCTATGCAACTCTCACCCCAAATAATTTTAGAGGATTTGTATATACCCACATGTGAACCCATACCTATTAACAGTCACTCCACATCCTTCCCCATCCTGACACAGCTCTAGGAAACCTTAATCTCTTTTGTCTTTATACGTTTGTCTATTGTGGACATCCCATATAAATGAAAGCAGGCAATGCGACTTCTGTGTCTGGCTTGTTTAACGTAGCAAAATGTTTTCAATATTCAGCCACATCATGGCATGTATAAATATTTTATTTCTTTTTATATCAACAATAATACACTGTGTGGCTATATTATATTTTGTTCATTAGTTGATGAACATTTGGGTTGTTTTCTCTTTTTAGCTATTATGAATAATGCTGCTCTGAATATTCATGTACAAGATTTGTGAGGACATATATTCATTTCTTTTGTACATATCTAGGAGTAAAACTCTAAGCTTGTCTTTTTGAGGAACTGCCAGATTCCTTTCCAAAGTGACTGCAACATTTTACATTCCCACCAACATTATATGAGGGCTCCAATCTCTCCACATCTTGCTAACACTGTATATTGTAGATACCCTAGTGAATGTAATGTGGAATCTGATTGTGGATTTGATTTACATTTCCCTAACGACTAACATTACACAACTTTTCATGTGTTTATTGGCCATTGGTATAACTGCTTTGGGGAAATGTCTCTTTATAGCTTTTGACTGATTTTTAGTTTGGTTGCCTTTTATTATTCAATTATAGGTTTCTGTCTATATCTTAAATACAAGTCCCTTATCAGAGACATGATTTGTTAATATATTTTTCCCTCTCTGAGAGTTGTCTTTTCATTTTTTATGGTATCTTTCAAAGTATAATTTTTTAATTTTAAATCTTGATTTATCAATTTTTACTTTTGTCACATGTTTTTGTGTTATTCAAGAATGCCATGTGAAATCCAAGGTCACAATGATTTAGTCCTGTGTTTTCCTCTAAGGGTTTTATAACTTTTGTTCTTACATGTATGCCTATGAACCATTTTCAGTTCATTCATATGTATGGTACCAGAAAGAGATTCAGCTTCATTCTTTTTATGTGGATATTCAGTTGTCCCAGCACAATTTGTTGAATTTTCTTGACACTAATGTTGAAAATCAATTGACCATAAGTGACAGCTTTTTTTCTTGAATCTAAATTCTATTCAAGAGTACCATATGTCTATCCTTATGCCAGTACCAAATTGCTTTGATTCTTGTAGGTTTGCTTCAAGAGTTTTGGCTTGTCAAGGTCACTTGCATTTCCATATAAATGTTAGGATCAGCTTGTCAATTTTTGTAAAAAAAAAAAAAGCTGAGATTCATACAGCAATTGTATTGAATCTGTTTAGGGAGCATTGTCATCATAGTAATATGGTCTTCCAATCCATTAACATGAGAAGTCTTTCCATTCATTTAGATATTCTTTAATTACTTCCAACAATATTTTCTAATTTTTACAGTATATTTTAAGATTATTCTGTTAAATATATTTCTAAGTGTTTTATTATTTTCACTGCTATTACAAATGAAATTGGTTTTAAGGTCATTTTTGTACTTTTCATTGCAATTCTATAAAAAATACAATTGGTTTTTGCATTTGACATTGTACCCTGAAAACTTGAACTTCGATTTGTTTTGTTTTAGTTCCCATAGGCTTTAAGAGGATTTCATAGCCATTTCTATGTACAGTGTCACATCATATGCAAACAGAGATAGTTTAACATATTTTTTAAGTTTGAGTTCCTTTTCTTCTTTGCCTAATTGTACTACCTCTCAAGTTCAGGAAAATGCTGACAGAAGTGGCACAAGTGTACTTTGTTGCTTTGTCTTTGATTTTAGGTAGAAAGAATTCATTCTTTCACCATCAAGTATGACATTAGCTGCATTTTTTTACTGATGCCTTTATCACATTGATGGCATCTTTTTATTTCTAGTTCTCACTTCAAATATGCTGGAGTTCTGTTTTAGTACAAATATGCTTATAATATTGTATCTTACACTGACTCTTGGAAATTTTGATATCCTTGAATATGTAACTGACCATTTACATCAAATTCAAGTTTTCAACTATTGTTTAATCAAATAAAACATCTAAATAAGTGGAAAGATGTCCTATATCCATCCTTTCTCTTTCTCTTCTCATTCTGGTCTTTCTGTTATGCATCTGCTGGGTGCTTAAGGATGTCCAATATTTCCCTGTAGCTTTGTTCCTTTTCTCTCATTCTTTTATCTCTGTTTTTTGAACTGAGTATCTTTGATCTATCTTCATGTTTACTGATTCTTTTATCTGTTAATTTAAATATAGTAGCACATTTTTAAATTTTATTTATTGTACTTTTCAACTGATGTTTTTGTGGTCAGCCTCACCTCCATGCCAAATCTCTGAGACACTACTCTGAAGATTGGGGAAAGGATGATAAACTGCTTCTCTCAGAATGACACCACTGGGTTATAACTTAGGCATTCAGCAAGAATGGCAGCCTGTGGTATCTTTAGCTTGCTATTTTTACCATGGAGCCTTCACTCTATGAGGGAATAAAGGTGAAAGTACTAAGAGCCAGATATTCTTGGCTTGCCATGTCTGGCTAATAGCCTCTCTACTATAACTTGGGGCTGGTTGGAGGGAAGGAGACCAAACTTCTTGGCCACACTCTCCTGGGATTAACCTCTACAACACAGAGCTGGAGGGTAGGTGAGAAATGCTGACAGCCTGCCCCCGCTGTAGATTTACCTTAGCACTTGACTGCGAGTTGGAGGAAGAAGAGCTCCCCACTTCTTGGCAATACCCACCACTAAAGAAACTTCTATCAGGCTGAGTTGAGAAATTGAAGGAAGTAGGTTCTCTCTGAAATGCCACAGACTCTTTCTTACTTAGTTCAGTAGTTTTCTTAAATAAAGTGTCTTTATATACTATTTTCTGTTATAAAATATACCAAAGACTTTAACTGGTTGTGTTTTATAATTTTTATTCATTGATTGTTTTGTTGGAAAGTGCATTGATGGAACTCTTAATACATCCATTCTGGAAATCTCTAAGGGTTGTGCACGCATTAATTTGAATTAATTAATTCAAAACACATATCTTGAGAACACATGTTTCTGATTATTTAGAGGCCAAAATTTCTCTGGTACCCCATTATTCCATTAAAAAGAGAGGATTACTCGGTACAAAGGATCGTTTTTGTTGCAAACTATAGAGGAAGAAGGAAGAAACATCTTCAGAGTTTCTGGTTTCTCTGGACTAAATTGTGTCCCTCCCAAAATTTATATTTGAAGCACAGGCACCCAATATACTGAGTGTTTGGAGATGAGAATTTAGGAAATAATTTGGTTTAGATAAGATTATGAGGGTGATGCCCTCATCGTGGAATTAGTGCCCTAATAAGAAGAGACATCAGACAGTGTGTGGTTCCTCTCTCTCTCTGCCATGTGAGGATGCAGGAGGGAAACAGCTATCTACAATCCAGGAAGAAGACTCTCACCAGAAACCGGCCATGCTGGTGCCCTGATATCAGACTTCCAGTCACCAAAACTGTGAAAAAATTAATTCATTAATTTATGGTATTTTGTTATGACATCCCAAACTCACTAGAAACTAATACTTTTACTTTTGGTCTTATTATATGATGTTGCTATTGGATATAACTTTCACATATTCTAATAAATATCAGTTTACAACGAGGGTTCTATCTTTGGTGACCTGGATTTCTACACCAAACCTGGCATGGATTTCTGTATTATAGCTCATTCAGTTCATTCTCAAATGCCAAGTTCACATTTCCATACCTTTGGGACTAATTCTAGAAAAGACTACAAACTGTAGCCATATATTTTCTGAAACTAGACATTCTTTTAAAAACATCCAGCCCTGGGGATAAGCCTGAGTTATTAATGCACATTCCCTCTTCCTTGTTGTGAGATTTTTGAGTCTCTAAAAAATTTTCCTTCCAGTCAATGTGAGTCAGGTCAATGACATTTCATCAGAGATTTTTTTTAAATATTAAACTTCAAAAGAAAATGGCTATGATCTCAATCTCTTTTTTTTTTTCAATTAGGTTTTTTTTTCCAATTCGAATATGTCCACCTCCTCCCTACTGATCAGCTTTACATTCCAAGAGGCTTTGGGAGAGAATCAAGGCTACAGATGTTTTATTTCACAATTCTCAAGACACCAGTGGTTTCCTATCTGGTTTATATTTACATGTGTAAATATATAAGGAACATTCCAGTAAGTCTTCCCTGAACAAGCAAATTCTCTTCTAAGGTGCTCTGTCCACCAATATTGAGGGCTGACAGTGTCATTTTATAGGATTCTTTTACAGGCTTTAAAAAATCTTGCTAAGAAATCATATTGCTCATTTAAAAACATTTTAACTGAAAGATTAGCACATGTAAAAACTGAAAAATCATCAAATTCATTCCAAATATAATGCATTTATATTTACACTATATTTTAGTCATTATATCACTCAGTTCTACAAAATGAGCAATGCATTTTAGCTCTTGCCCTCACAGGTACACATGTATTTTCCAAGGTTGCTGTTGATATATTTTGCTGTATAAGTCACATGATACAGTTTACATAAGGGCTCTGATTTT
>PVKM010010595.1:0-34668 GCA_004027735.1 Carollia perspicillata | reverse complement strand
TGAGTGTAGTGTATAAGGAATGGAGGTTCCTGGCCTTGGACATAGGGAGGATAGCTAGTGAAGGAAGAGCCTACAAAGAAAATAGGAATAGACAGAAAAATAGAAGGAAAGTCAGGTGAATGTATGTCCCCAAAAGCCAAGAAAGTGGAGCATTTGAAACAGAAGGGAGATCAGTTCTGTTGCATGTTGCTGAGAGATTGAATGAGGTGAGGGCAGAGTAGTGACCATATGATCTGGTGACGTGGAGATGACTGGTAGTCTTGACAAGACTACTTTTGGTGAAATAGTAGGGTGTTAGTTGGCAAACAGAAGGGGAGGAAGTGGAGATAGTGTAAGTAGACAATTCTTTTGAGAAGCTTTGCTATAAAAGAGAACAAAGAAAAATAAATAGTGTTTGGAGGAGGATGTGGGTATCAAGTGTGGTGTGCATGTGTGTTTGAATAGGAGACACTGTAGGATGTTTATATTCACGCAGTGTTCTTAGGTTAGGCCAAAAATTTAGGGATAAGCTTGATTTTTTTCTTTTTTCTCACACTGTACATCCAGTCTCTAAATAAGCCATTTGGCTCTACCTTCAAAATATTTCTTTCAATAAATGTTTGTTGGATGACTGAATATATCTAAGAGATGTATTCAGCCCGTCAGCTACCACTATATTTTCTGTACTTATGATTTTGACTCCTGTTAAGTACCTCATATAAGTGGAATGAGAGAGAGAGAGAGAAAGAGAATATTGATGGAGCTGAAAGAGGATATCATCCAGGTGAGAGTACAAGTGAAGGAGTAGAAAGAATGGCTTTTGATGGGACACTTTCTTTACTATAACTGGATGGTGCAGGTACAAGGAGGCATACAGATTTGAGGGCGGGGAGATGGAGTTCTCTTGCAAAGATTTCTGTTTTCTCATTGAAGGTAATCTAACCAGCTAAAGGGTGAGTGGAATATCAGTTGAATGCCCATTTGAGGTAAGATAATTATATGTAGGGAGGTACCCTAATTTTCAAGTGGAAGCAGTGACACAGGTAATGTTCTTTAGGCATTCAGCCGCTTCAGTATAGAGACAGTTGGTAGAGAGTTGATTTCAACTATCCCAAAGCTGGGATTTTGCCAACTGAATTTTGGAAAGGGAGAGAAAGCAAGGGGGTGGTTTAAAAAAAATCAGATTTGTTTAGGTTGATTGATCAGATTTGTTGAAGAAAGCCATCTTAGTATCCCACAGATTTTACTGAGAGTTGGTTATCCACGGCCCATAGTTAGTATCTTAATTCTCAGTTCACTGGTCCTTAGCCCAACATTAACAGGCTCCTACTCTAATATGACTGTTGATACCATTGTGAACTTTTGCACATCGCAGTGTACTTATTATATAGTAACTTCTAATTGTCTTTTTTTCTTTTATTTTTTTATTGTGGTAAAATACATATAAAATAAATAGATTATCTTCAGTATTTTTAAGTGTACAGTTCAGTGATACTGAATATATTCACATTGTTGTACAACTGTCCCCGTCCACCATCTATCCCCATACTTCATCGTGTAAAACTGGAACTGTGTACCTATTAAACATTACCACCGCATTCACCCCTCCCCCAGTTCCTGTCACCCACCGTTATAGTTTCTGTCTCTGTGGTTTTTACTACTTTAAGTACCTCATGTAAATGGAATTGTACATTGTTTACCATTTTTGTGACTGGCTTATCTCATTTAGCATAATGCCTTCAAGTTTTATCCATGTCATTGCATATTGCAGAATTTCCTTTCTCTTCTGAATAATATACACACACCACAAATTGCTTCTTCATTCATCTGTCAATGGACACTTGGATTACATCTACATTTTAGCTATTGTGAATAATAGTGCTATAAACATGGGTATACAAACATCTCTTTGAGACCCTACTTTTGGTTCTTTTGGATATATACCCAGCAGTGGAATTGCTGAATTGTATGGTAATTCTACTTTAAATTTTTTTAAGGAAGTGCTATACTGTTTTCCACAGTGGCTTTATCACCTTATATTCCCAACAGCAGTGCACAAGGGTTCCAGTGCCTCCACATCCTCACCAACACTTGTTGTTTTCTGTTTTTTTGATGGCAGCCATCCTCATGGCTCTGAGGTGGTATCTCATCATAGTTTTGACTTGCCTTTCCCTGTTGGTCTGTCATGTTGAACATCTTTTTATTTGCTTATTGGCCATTTATTTGTATATCTTTTTTGGAGAAATGTCTATTCAAGTCCATTGCCCATTTATGATTAAGGTTCTTTTTGTTTTTGTGATTGAGTTTTAGAGGAGTGATGGTTTTTTGTTTTTTGTTTGTAGTGATTTTGATAGACCATGGTTTGGGACAAAGAGAAGTGAAGGCAGGACGGACTAATGGATAGTGGATCGGAGCTCAAAATGAAATCTAAGAATTGCAGTGGAAGTTCTTGAGTAAGTGAGCTGCATGAGTAGGAGGTTATGTTTGGAGTACTTTTGATTCATTCCAGATACTGGAGGGGATGCACATTTTGGTCATAAGGTCCAGGGTGTGATCATGGGAGTATTGGCTAATTTGGACTGGAGATCAGCAGGTGAAGGGACCAGAGTGTCAGAAGGTCATCATTATGGCTGTGGAAGTAACGAGAATGGTAACTTGCTGTACAAAAGAAGACTGATCTCAGAACTAAAGCCTCTGAGTGGGGCGACCAGGAAGTGGGCATTAGGTGGCGAGAAAGGGTGATAGCAGCCAGTGGAGGCGACGGAAGGAGTAGAGGTGTTTTACAAGAGGAACAGAAGGAAATGGTTTTTAGAAACGGCACTGAAAATTAAGGACAACACTGATAGGTTGGGTAGGAGAGTGAACAACACAGCGTTGAGTTGAGAGGGCTGCTAGAGAGGACTGTTCTTCAGGTGACAGATAACTAGATTTATTTTAAGGCAAGGAAGCAAGGGGAGTTGGCCTATGACAAATGGGAAGTCCTAAAGGAAAATAGTTGAAGGGTTCCAGAGTTGGAAAGGAGTGAGAAATCTGGTCAGAGCAGAGGACATTCAGCAAGGTTGGGGACGAGCGAGGGTTTGGGTGATCAAGGGTGACTGAAGTAAGTGGACACTGGAAGCTTGATTGGCTTAGTCAAGCCAGTATCCAATATCCTTTAGAGGAGAGGGCGGTCCATCGTCATGCTGTGGTTCTTAATATTTCCAAGAATATTCCTTTGAGGCAGCATGTGGCAGTGTGGGAAATCACAGGATATGTTCAGGCAGAGATTTTCTGGAAGATTATCCATCGAGGAGACAGCAGAATAAATTCCAGTGTTTCTTGAAAGATTGATCCAGACTGCCGTATTGGTTCCTTCCAGCTCTCAGATTGTATGAGCTTCAGGGTTTTTTTCAGGTGCTGATTTTCTTAGTTTAAGCCATTCATTGGGAGGTCTAGAGGTTTGAAGCTTACTGTTGGGAAAAGCTCACCTGTGGCTGAGGGTCAGGAATTTCCCAAGATGGTAAGGACAGGATTATAGGACCTTTGGTCCTGGTTCCTGCGAGTAACTCCAGTGACTGCACCGGCGGTGAGAATGAAGAAGATGTGCAGGCGTGATTGGTCGGGGAGGAGAGGATGGAGGTACGGGGCCAGCAGGTGAATTAAGTCTGACATCAACCCTTTCTGCCTAATCGACAAAACAAACAAACAAGCAAAATAAAACTAAAGACACTGAAATTGAGAACAGGCTGACAGTGACTGGAGGGGAGAGGGGAGGGAATTTCAGGGGAAAAGGGGAAGGGTTTACAGGAACAAGTATAAAGGACACATGGACAAAAACTAAGGGGGGT
Organism: Carollia perspicillata; assembly: GCA_004027735.1. Classification (NCBI taxonomy): domain Eukaryota; kingdom Metazoa; phylum Chordata; class Mammalia; order Chiroptera; family Phyllostomidae; genus Carollia; species Carollia perspicillata. The sequence continues at coordinate 30,862 of PVKM010010595.1, read as the reverse complement.
GGAAACAGGAAGGAGGTAAGGAGGGCTGGGTGGAGTGGGCTGGGGTGGGAGTAAAAGGCAGAAAACTGTACTTGAACAACAATTAAAATAAAAATAAAATAAAAACCCTTTCTGCTGTTTCCATTTTACTTTGCTGCCTCTTGTACCTCTCCAAATGCAGGAAGCATCCCAGGTACAGGCTCTGTTTGTTCTGTCTCAAATAATTGGTGCAGAAAGAGTGTTTCTAAGAGAATTGGAACTATCAGGGGCCAGCCATGTCCTTCTCATCCTTTCATTGAGTGATCTTAGATAAATTGCATCCCCCTGTGGGTTTAAGGTTCCCAAGTATAAAACAGAGTTTTGGAACTGATTTTTTTTTTCAAGATTCTTCCAGCTCCTGTTTTTCTCTCCCCTCTAAACAGGTTGCCTTAGTCAGTGAACCTTTACTGTTACCAGATCTGTGCCGGGTGGGACTCTGGGACATAGAGGTTAATCAGATTCAGTTTTATTCCTTGAGTTGTTCATGGTCTGGTGAGGTTAATATGATGAAATGTGATGATTGCTGCATAGAAGTATTTGGAAAATGCTATTATTAATTGGGGGGAAGGTTTACGTAGGGGGGCTTCGTGAAGGTTTTCATAGAGGAAGTGAGTCAAGGTGGGTATTGAAGAATGAGTAGGCCTTTGCTTGGCAGACAAGTTGGGACATTTTAGGCAGAGAGAACAGTGTGGGCAAAGGCAGGGGCATGAAAGCATATTGAGATGGAATGACAAGTTTAGAGAGTAAAGAGAAAAACTGGAAAGACGAGTGGGGGATGTGAACACATATTTACTGAATATTCATTTTGTGCCGGATAGCATACTAGATGCTTTTCTGTAGGTTTTTAAATTCTCATGATAACTCTGTAAATAGATAGACTAATCTGTATTTTACTAGGAGGAAACGGAGGGTTAGAAATTAAAGTAGCTTTCCTAACAGCCCAGAAACAGCCTCCAGTTTTCCTTCCTGCTACCTCAGCAGTTGCTTTCTTGTTGCTAAACCGGAGCAAGTGTCTGGAGGCTGCAGAGTGGGAATGGCTTTGATATGTCAGAAGGACATCCCTCAGCAAATTCAAGACTGTAGCATTCTAGGCCTCTGCCAAAGAAAACCTCCTGGCACAATTTAATTAAAGATCAGATTCTCATAACTAGGTGTCAAGGGCATGCAGTACTCCCCAGTCCTGGGGGAGTGTAGGTCATGCCAGTCTCAGCTGCTCCAAGTTGTTTGGAACTGTGATTAATATACGGAATTTTATTTCTTCTTGTTCCTTTCCCTCCTTCATTTTAAATAATGGGCCAAAGGGTTATTAAAGATTATCTAGTTCATGCCTTTGCCTCTCTTTGCTGTAGTGGAAAGAGAGGAAGTCTTAGATACAGACTTCATTTCAGGTACCTGCCTCTGTTGCCGACTAGCTGACTGGCTAACTAGCCAACTAGCCGTGTGACCCTGGGTGACTGGCAACATCTCTGACATTTTGTTTCTTCTGCCTGGCTCACTGTTGTATCCTCAGTACCCAGCACAGCCTAGCAAACAGTGGGTGGTGATAAATAAATATTTGCACGAATGAATGAGAAAATTGGTAGCAGTTGAATAGATTTCCAAGTTTTCTGTAAATTCCAACATGTGATCTAATGTTAGTGGTTATTCAAATATCAGCCCCAAATGATGGTTGAAATCCTATTTGTAAAGATCGTCTTTCCAGAAAGTTCTCTGGGGAAACCATTTTTGATAATTTTAGCAGGTCTCTTAGGCAGTTTCGCGGAGTCTCCCACACTCCCCAGGGCCCGTCGTGTGAGCTCCAGGCACCCCGGAGTGCTCACTGCAGACGTGCCCACTGGCGACGGATGGCAACAGCTGGTCCCTTCCCTCAGGCAGCCCCTCTTTTTTCATTGTCATCTCTCTGCAGCCTTTTAAAAAGTCAACAGTGTCATCTTTTATTTTTAACATGAGACATTCATTGCACGGATCCAGAACTGATGGGAAGGGACTGGTTTTTTTTTGACTAAAAGTGCTGTGTATGTGCAGAACATGAAAGACCCTGTGTGACCCCTGCGTCCTACCTTTTCGTCTTCGCGTTGTGCTCTCACACACCGTACCCTCACACTGAGGTTATTCCTGCGGCCTGGGCTGCACTGGCCATCGTCGCTCTCCATCAAAATCGTTTATTGTCTGTTTGCTTGTTTGCTTTGCTCCAGGTACTATATCAATGCCTGGGCCTATCCCAGACTAATTAAACCAGAGCCTAAGTCAAACTTTTTATTAGGAAAATTTTCAGACATATAGCAAAGTTCAGAGAATTTTGTGGTGAATACCTGTATAACCACCACCTAGATTCTTCTACCAGAAGCATTTTCATATACTTTCTTTATTACATCCATTAAATATTATGTATTGACATGTATGTTACATCACATCCCTATGTTCATCCGTTAATCAATCTCATTTAAAAATGAGATTTCATGCATTTCAAAGTAAATTGCAGATGTTAGTATACTTCCCCCAAGTGCTCCAGCTGGTGTTTTAAAAAGCTAATGGGGATTCTTACAGTCAAGAGTCAAAGACCACTTGTCTGACCTGTTGATTCTTTAAGCCCCTACTCTTAAGACCACCTCTTCTTATGAAGCCTCATTGAACACCTTAGTTCAGTATTGTTTTTCCTTTCTGTATCTTCTGACATTTTACTGCTTGTACTGTGCTACAGCACTGTTGACAAGTGGCCTGGCATTGTGGTCTTCTAGGTCCTGTCATCCTGCTTTCTAGACTGTAAGAACCTCTCGACTTGGGATCATCTCTTACTCATTTATTTATCAACAGATCCCTGGTTTCTAGCATAGCACCTCACATGTAATAAGTACTTAGTAAAAATTTATTGATTGGAATTGTACTTGAATGAAGAAAGTAACTACAGCAAAAGGTGTATATATATAACTTCTATATGGCTAATTTGAGGACCAAGAATTCATTTATCTTGTGTGGTGCTTAGCTCATGGCAGAAAATTTAGTAAATATCAGTCAAGTCCAGCTGAAACATGTTTCTATATTTTTATATTTGCTATTGCCTGGATCTGACCTAGCTAAATGTAAATCAGAAGTAGCAGAATTTAGGTCAGAAAAAGTACAAAGGGGCTAGAATTGCCTCAAATATAGTTGGAAAAGGCAGAGAAACTGAAGGCATGGGTTGTAATCCCCACCTTTAAATTGCTATGTGATCTGAGGTCATTTTCTTCTGTTTTTTGGACCTCAGTAGTTCTTCCTGTTACGTGAGGGTGTTGATAGGAGGGGGTTAGATCAGATGACCTCTTAGGTTGCTTCCGGCCGTGATGTTGTGTGTATCTTAAAATCTTTGATTGTCTTGGCTCTGCCTCATGCTAGTGGCTGTGGGATCCAGATGCCATAAAGCGGAAAGAAGTGGCCGCTGGAGAGCACACTCCTTCCCCGAACCCCTGGCTAGTTTACTTCAGTATATAAAGTACCTTACACACAGTGGCTGCTTGACAATAGTTTTCTTTCCCTTTTTTCTACTCTAGCACTATACCTTTATGCTTTTTACAGCAAAAGAGACTTCAGTTCTTCCCCTCATTGGTTGCCTTTTGACCAGTGTCTGTCTAGAGACTGCAGAGTGGGAAACAAATTGTAGCTCACGGGTGAAGGGACTTTACAGCTTGTAGATAACAGAGCCAGGAATTAAACTGAGGTCTCCTGATTGTAACTCTGGTCACCTTTTTGCTGTATTGCCCTACCAGTGGCCCCTTTGAAACCGCACAGCGATCCTGCCTTTATTAGAGAGCCATTCAGTTGATTCATAATTAATACTTCAGTATAACTAGCTGCTTATACATTATTAGGCCCCCTGAGCCTCTGGGGCGTTGGTACAACCTGGTCAGTCTGTCTTTCTCTCTGTCAGAAAGGACAGATAGAGGGGTACCATTTGAACCGTCATTCTAAATGTTGGCCTCAGGCCTCACCATATACTGCAGCATGTCAGAAGGCCTTGGATTGTTGTTCTCCCAAAGCTTTGGCCTGCAGAGACTGTTAGACAATTTAAGATGCTTTTGGTCTACGTATTCAAGAGTTGAGCGTGTTTCTTCTTTCCCCTCTCAAGATTGATGTTTTGGACTTTTTCCCCTTGTAAACAAAGTTTAAAATAGCGAAAGTTCTAAAATGTGCTAAGTATCGTGCTCTGGATAGATGGACAGAACAAACAGTGAGGGGATCCATGAAGCACCTGTAAAGGGAATGCAGCCTGCGGGGAGACTGTGGGAGAGGGTGGGCTGGAGGGCCTGCAGGCAGACCCGGGAAGCAGTGTAGAAACGCCCAGTCCAGGCGAGCTCCGAGGGGGGCTGAGGAAGGCACAAAATTGCGTTCTGCGAGTGCAGTTGACGGTACTGGCGAGTTTACCATTAAGAAAATAGATGCGGGGGTGGGGGGGATGTCTTTTCTTCCTTTCACTTTAAAAAAATTTTTTTAAATTAAAATTTCCATTACTGTTGACATACAATATTATATTAGTTTGAGGTATACAACACAGTGATCACACATTTATGTAACTTACAAAGTGATCAGCTGCATACGTTTAGTACCCATCTGACACTATACAGAGTTATTACAATACTATTGACTATATTCCCTGGGCTGTACTTTGCATCCCCATGACTGTTTTTATGACTGGCAATTTGTACCTCTCAATCCCTTCCATTCTGGGGGTCTTGCAAGATGGTTTCAAGTGTCTAAAGTTCTGTCTAGGGGAATAATCTTTTTTTGAATAGCCCTGACAGATAAGTTTTAAGACTAAGTAATAGAAGTCGTTTTTGTTTGTTTATTTGTTCATTTATTTGTTTATTTGTTCACTTGTTCTTTTATTTGTTCACTTATTCAGCAAATCTTTATTGATTACCTCTTCCTTGCCAGGCCAGGTGTTGGGGAAAAATAAATAAGACTGAACTTTGTTTTTGAGGAGTTCACAGTCTAAGTCTGGCCAGGGAGGGGAGTACCAGGGGAGGCAAATGTGTAAGCAAGTCATTACAATGCAGCGGAAGATGGGTCGAACTTAATATAAGTACGAACTGCCTAACTGAGGTGACCAAAGGTAGAATAGGCTGACTTTTGAGACTATAGAATGCCTGTCTCTGCAGGTTTTCAAGAGTAGGCTGGATGACTGACCTAGGCTGGAATATGGCGTAGAGGATTCAAACATTGTATTCCAACAGCAGATTTCATGTTTTAAGTCACCTGGAATCTTTTTGAAAGTGGAGATCTACCACCAAGAATTCCCCAAGCATGGTGAAAGAACTGAGAAATGAAGAAAAGCTGTATTAGAAAGGCCGAGGAAGCCTTTTTTTGGCTTAATCCTGGGCTGTGGTCCTGAAAGGGAGTTACATTCAGTGAGGTTGTTGGCTGAAGAGGCGAGGAGAGGCCCGCTTAGGGTATCAGGTGGCTGCAGGGAGTGTAATTTTGGAACTGGCGTTCCGAATGGGAAAGTAGGCATGAGGACTGAGTCTGTGGAAGTTCTGTTTGGGGGAGCCGAGGGACGTGAGCTGGGCTGGTGGGGACAGCAAAAGCCCATCTGCAGAGTGAAACCGGAAGAATGGATAAAAAGCACACCAGATAGTTGATTTAGATTAACAAGATTGTCCTTGCTTACTTGATTTCTTTTGTTCAAAAAGACAATTAAGGAGTGGCTGGTTTGCCAGAGGGACCTCAAGTTGAATTATACAAAGAGATGGTTTGAATTTGACCTTGAAAGATGAGTAAGATTTTTACTGTTCAGAGGTAGGAGAAATCATTGACTCAGAAGTATGGAGGGGTCAAGAGGAGGGTAAGAGACTGTTTGGCAAATTCAGAAGAACAGATTTTTGAGGTGTGGCTTGAATGTAAGTTGTGTCCACATGTGGTGCCTCAGTTTATAAAGTGAGTCGTGTCAGATTGGGAAGAACCTTAAAATTTCATCTGTACCAAGCCCCTTAATGGCAAATATATATCCCTGTGCAAACTTTTGGTTAATTAAAATACTTACTGAATCTACTGTGAGCCAGATACTGAGGTCCAGGCTTTGGATCACAAAGGTGACAAAATTGAGCCCAACCTTTGGGGAACATTCTGGATCCCGGCGAAGACATTTATAACATAGTAAAAATCAATGTAATAACCAAAAATATATCCTTTGCGTTGGGTCTGGAGAGACACCTAACTTCTTAGTGGTGAGAACATTTCCAAAGGGCATGTGTAGAAAGGATTGTGGGGGAAAAATGAGATCAGTTCGTTCTGCATTCTTTAGGAAATGTTGAAAAGACTCTATACTGTAGATTTTGTCTATAGCATTTAAGTAATTGATATCTAAAGCAGTGGTATTCAGATGAGATCAGGTGCATTCAGGGTGGTATGGCCGTAGACTAAAGCAGTGGTATTCAAATCTGGCTGACATTAAGATCATTGATTTTTTAAAAAATTGCAGGTATTTGGCCTTAGGCCAGCCATACTAAATCAGAATTTATGGGGCTAGAACCCAGGCATGTATATTTTCTAAAAAAGCTCTCTGTGATTATTATGCTGTTTTTTTTTTTTTAAATTAGAAACTTTAGTCTCTATAAAACACTGTTGTGTTTGACTCCAAGGAACTTACATTATAAGTAGTCATGGCTAAAGACATAATTTCCACTGTAGTGTGGAAGAATATTGGGAGACTTGATTAATTCTGGAAACATGTCTGTCCATTGACAGTTATTTAAGGTAATAACATGTATCTACATTAAAACTATTGGTACCATGTGATAGGGATTTTATTCCTTTTTGTTAGATTTCATTCCTTCTATTTTCCAGGAGCACTGGAGATTACTGATAAACCCAGCATCATACAGGATAGGATGGCTATTGCATTGACCATCATATATTTAGAATGAGGTCAAAGTTTAGAGGAAGGAGATAGGACTGAGGTGGTATAGGCCAGGTATCAGCAAACTTTTCCTGTAAAGAACCAGATAGCAAGTGTTTTAGGTTTGTGGGCATATTGTCTCTGCTGCAAACATTCGGCCCTGCCATTGGAATCTGAAAGGAGCCACAGACAATTTGTAAATGAATGGGTGTTGCTATGTTTCAGTAGAAGTATTTACAAAACCTGCAGCTTTACAGACCCATGATGCTGTGATACAGCCCATTCCAGAGAGGCAATGTGAGTTTTCTTAGGTTACAGAATTGAAGATAGGCAGAGAATTCACTATGTGGAATGCTGTTAGCAGTTTTATTTAATCATCATGTGAATGAATAAATGGCACCCAATGATTAAGGAATTTTTCTAAAGCTAGTAAGTGGCCCTGGGATTGATAGTTTAGCTGGGCCAAATTTCTTTTTCTTCAACTGCATCATCATGGGTTTCTGTGCCGTCCAATGCCGTAGATGGCAGAGTGCAGAGAAAAGCAGGAGCCTGGTGAGTTTTCAGCAGCGCCTGGCACAGAGTAGGCTCTGTGTCTTGGAGAGTCGTTGACCCATTATGATGGTGGTAGTCGTGGTATGCAGCAGGAGGGCTTGAACTGGGCCCTGGAGGAAGGATCGTATAATTTGGACTCTTTTGAACTTTTCAACATGTATTTTCTTTTGCTCAAAAATAATAAAAGTGTTACGCTCTGTTTTCTGATTCCAGTAGCTGCTGGTGGTGGTGACCATGTCAAATAACGGCCTGGATGTTCAAGACAAACCCCCAGCCCCTCCAATGAGAAACACCAGCACTATGATCGGAGCTGGTAGCAAAGATGCGGGAACCCTAAACCACGGTTCCAAACCTCTGCCTCCGAATCCAGAGGAGAAGAAAAAGAAGGACCGATTTTACAGATCCATCTTACCTGGCGACAAAAGTACAGTATTTCATTTCTTTCTCATCATTTGTATACTCACTTCTTTTTTGTAACCTGCATATAAAAGATCTGTTATTTCATTAGCTTAATTTTCCTTTAATACCTTTTACTCCTAATAATATTTCTCTTGTTTCTTTCCTAAAGTGGCTGAAGTCACTTGAAAAATAGACCTATTTTTAAATTCTATTAATTATTCTGAGCAAAATTCTAAGAAAATAATCATGCACTTGCAAGACTTGGACAGTCTGTATGTTTATTCACTTTTTAAGTTCTTAAACTGTTTATGAATTCTCAAAATGTAATAAATATTGACATGTCTTCATTTGGAAATGCTTTTTTTCAAAGTAGTTTTATTTGGAGTGTATTTTTTCCAGGTTCTTGATTGCTTCTTCTTTATTCATATGTCCTGGGCTCACATTGAGATTTGGGGATTAAAGATCAATAAGAAGGGAAAGTAATAGCTGAGGAAAGGAAGCAGGACTCAGCGTGAGTTCATTAAGAATAAATCAGACTAGGTGGGCTAAATTCCTTTTTATTGATAAAACTTCTAGAAGAATAATCAGGATTTTAGCAGTGTATTTGATGAGGTCACCAAAAACCTGTGGACCAGACAGTGAAATAGAGGTTTGGGTGCCCATATGGATAGATGACTTTTGTGTGACAACCCCTCCCCCAAATATTTAAGTGCCTGTTGCTATTTAAGTGCCTGTAGCTGCCAGCTTCCTGGGTGCAGGGGCTGTGATGTAGGTGGTGTTTGTTACCCTGCCCTGGAACTTGCTGCTACATATATAGCCACTTTGTCCCTCAATTTAGGTGTTTGCTTATTTTTAATATTGTGCTTTTATCAACCATAATTGTATAAGATCTCTATAAATAAGTAGGCCTTCAGTCCAAGTTTCTACATGTCATGAAAAGGACTTTTAAATTAAACATTAAAAGGTTGGAATAGCTCTTGCTGACAACCTAGGAAGATAAAATTCCTGTCCAATAGACATCATCATTTAAAAACTTGTTCTTCAAAGGATACCATGAAGAAAGTAAAAAGATAACCCACAGGATGGGGGGAAATTTTCCCAAATTATATATCTGATAAGGGACTTGTCTCGAAAATATATCAGGAGCTATTAAAATTGAACATTAAAAAGACAACTTAATTTAAAAATGGGCAAAGGATTTGCATAGACATCTCTCCAAGGAAGATATGCAAATGGCTGATAAGCCCATGAAAAGATGCTCATAATCATTAACCATTAAGGAAATGCAAATTAGAACCACAATGAGAGACTACTTCACACCCACTAGGGTGGCAATAATAAAAAGAGATAATAACAAGTGTTGACAAAGATGTGGAGAAATTGGAACGCTCATACACTGCTGGTGGGAATTTTAAATGGTGTGGCCAGCTGTGGAAGAGTTTGGCAGTTCCTCAAAAGGTTAAACATAGAGTTACCCTATAACACAGAAATGAAAACATGCCCACACAAAAGCTTGTACATGAATGTTTGGAGTAGCGTTATTCATAATAGCCAAAAAATAGAAACATACCTAAATATCCATCAGTTGATGAATGGATTAAGGGAATGCCATATATCCATCCATACAGAGAAATATTTGGTAACAAAAAGAAGTGAAGTCCTGATCCATGCTGTGACGTGGGTGAACCTTGACCACAGTGTCAGTGAAAGAAGGCAGTCACAAAAGACCATGTATTTTATGATTCCTTTTATAAGAAGTGTTCAGAATGGGCAAATCCATGGGCAAAAAGTAGATGAATGGTTGCCTAGGGCTGGGGGGGAAGCAGATGGGATCAGGGAGCACTGACTAAGTGGTATGAGGTTTTTTTGGGGGGGTAATAAAAATGTTCTAAAATTCATTGTGGGGATGTTTGCCAAGTTCTCTCAATATACTAAAAGCCACTGAATTGTACACTATCTATGTGAATTGTGTGGTATATGAATTGTGTCTCAGTAAAACTCTTTAAAAAGAAAAAAGGATTGCTGCCTGGAACAGCAGATGAAGCATAACCTTCAGACACCATTGGGAACTGAAGGAACGATCTTATGTACTAAATAGGGAGGTGGGGGTCTGGAGAGCTGGGTGTAGTCTTGGTTCTCTCATAAAGTGGCTGCCTGATTGCAGTCAATTCTCTGCATACTTCAGTGTCTTCATCTAAAAATTTAGAACCAATCCAGTGGACAAATGTAGTCTCTTTTACCTTTAAAGTCCTGTAATAAGATAAATGAGATATTATGAAGATGAAGTTGGATCAGGTTATGTATGTAGGTGAAAAGAATCCAGGCCATTGTAAAGTACTTGAATCCATCATAAAGCTGTAGCCCTGGAGGGTCTTCTGGAAATCCTTGCTGAGTAACCTTAGGCCAAATCTGGTCTGAAAACAAATCTCTTACCTCAGTATCAAATCGGTATCTCTATAAATTCAAAGCACAGAGGTAGAAAGCTAGAGTTACCAGAAGTTCTTGTGAAAATGATTTAGTAAGCTTTCTTTCATGCCGTGGGTATAGGTTTTTCCATACATGCTCTGAGCACATAGGTTTAAAATACTAGGTGGCTATGATTCTTGTGTACATCAAAATGAAATTTTCTTGAAAAGTGAGTTTTTTTCCTTTCTTTATTTTTGAAGCTTTCATTCAGCTTGATTTTGTGCATGTTGATATTGCCATTCAGCCAATCAGCATTTGTTGACCTGCTGCCTTGTGTTTAACTTAGTCCTGGCAGGACACACAGCAGTGTTGGCAGTCACTGAAGTGTTCTTTATGCCCTTTATAAAGTATTTGAGATTTTGTACCGGCTGCCTAAAGCAATGGTCTAGAACCAGACTTAGATGACCTAGATTGAGTCCTACCATGGTAGGCAGTTAGACAGACATGAGCAGAGCAAGGACAATGGGCCAGATACAGAAGGTCACAGTGTGGTGAGGGGGAGAGTCTCAGGTGCCTTGTAGTGGGAAAAACTGCGAAAACAAGGATCTTGCTCCTAGGGTAGCCTTTCTTTCTCTAGCATATCACTGGTCATGTGTTTTAAACACCCTGACTTTTCATATTTGGTCATGAGGTTCAGATCCTCCCCTGACCTTTCCTACCTTGGCACGTTGCTAGTCATATACGTTAGACCCCTTTAGAGGGGGAAGAGCAAGGTGGCCAGAGAATAGCCCTTAAGCATTAAGCTCCCAGGACAATGAGGTTCTAACCTGAATCAAATACATGTCGGCCTCAGTTGTGTTTTAGCTCCAGGCCCAGAAATGCAGCAGAACCAGATAAGTGATGCCACAGCTGACATCAGGACCAGCTGTGCTGACTCATGGCCCCCTGCTCTGGCACCAACCAATTAGTGGAGACCAGAGCCCTGAAAGGACACACCTGGAAAGCTGATGAATATTCTATTGAGCTAGAGATCCTCCCCTTGGACGGCTCCTAAAATCTCCACCCGTAAAAGCTCTTAGGCTGATAGAACCCAGCGCGCTCGCCCTCCTGGGAGCACACCTGTGCGTTTCCTCGCCCCATCTTCCTTCCCCCCAGGCGCGTTACCTTTGCCTTTCTCTCTCCTAAGTTCCAAGGGCCCTTCTTTTGCCTCTGTAACTTGTTTCCTGAGCCCATTTCTTCTACCACTCACTTCTTCTACCTCTGTGACTTCCTAAATAAACTTTCTTTTATAGTCTGAGTCTTGGCTCTGAATTCCTTCTTAGCCAGAACTTTTAAGCACCGAGGTTGCTGAACTGAGGTCTGATCTACCTCCACTGGTCTAATGCCTGGTTCTACTCTCACCACGAACACTACCTCTGACATTTACTAATAACTCTGTTATTTTTTTCCCTCTTAACCTATTGATTTTAATCCCAGTGTCCTTATCTGTAACATGGCAATAATAATTTTCATCTACCCCGTACCATTAATAGGCTTTTGTCATTTGATGTAGTGGGTGTAAAAGCAGGTGTCCAATCTTTTCGTGTCTCTGGGCTACGCTGGAAGAAGAGGAGTCGTCTTGGGCCACACATTAAATACACAAACACTAATGAAACTGATGAGCCAAAAAGGAAGGTTTTAAGTAAGTTTACGATTTTGTGTCGGGCGGCATTCCTAGCCATCCTGGGCTGCGTACGGCCTGTGGGCCGCAGGTTGGGCACCCCTGTATAAAACACTGTGCAGATATAAAGTGTTGTTGTTGTTGTTTTTTACTGAAAACCTCATTTCTTGTTTTATGTGATACCTACAACAACTCATTTTCAGTTGCAGAGACGGAGGGTTAGAAAGAAAGTAAACTGTTCAAGGTCGCACAGCTGGAAAGGGGCAGGGATGAGGGTGGTAAGCATCATAAAGTTTTTGTTACATCCCAGCACACCGCTCTGTTGGTTCTTCTCAACCCAGATTTCACATCTGACTCCCTCGTGGTGCTCTTAAAAAATACAAATGCCTGGGTTTTACCCAGGCTTTTGGATCCAGGATTTCCAGAGGGATAGCTTTAGGATTCTAAGGAGAACTGGGAGTAGAGTTCTCTGTGGGTGGTGGTGGTGACTGAGACTGAGCTGGCGGTGGGGAGAATGTCTGTGGGCATTCCCTGTGCTGACCTGCAGCCCGGGTGGCTTCAGCGTGTGCCCCGGGGAGCACTGGAGGAAGCCGTCATCGAGGGCCTGTGATAGGTGGTGCTGAGCTGCAGAATCGCACGTGGGGAAGCCTGCTTCCTGTGGTTAGGATCTGGGGCCTTTGGTTTACTCTAGGAAGTCCTGTAGCCTTTCCTTTGGAATCTTTCTGGCTGCATTTTCACAACCAAAGTGGAATTCTCTGAGCTTGGGAAGCATGTAGCAAAGTTAATTTTAAAACTGGACTACGTCATTGTTTATCTCTCCAAGTTTGGACATTTTACTGCGTTGAGCTCAGATTAGCTCAGCTGAACCAATGAGAGGTGCTTCTTAAAAATAAATCTTAAAAAAATCAGGCCAGTGACTTGTGCTGAAATTTGGATAGCTGTACAGCAATATGGGATTTTGTGGTGTCAGCCTCACTTCCCATGTTATCAGAAGGCCGAATGGACTAGGCCAAAGAGACCGTTAAAGTCAGGATATGTGAGGTTTTGAAGCTTGTTCTTTCACTTTTTAAGTCCTCAAGCCTGTGGTCTCTGGTTACAGGAAATCAGGATGATTCCTTTTCTTTCTTTCCCTTTCCTCTCCGTTTTTTAAGCACCATAAACCAACAAACATGTATCGTCTCACAATTTTGGGGAGTCAGGAGTCCAGGAGCAATTTAGTTGGGCAGTTCTGACCCAGGTGTCTCATGAGCTTGCAATAGAGATGTCTCTGGTACCTTCTTATGTTAAAGGTAACTCAGTTTACAAAGATAACTTTAGCTCACAAAGCATGTGCATTTTCTTTACCTTATCTGATCCTCAAAATAATAATAGCAATAATAAAAAACAGTGCATAACAGAGTAAGAACATACAATAATAACCTTAAAATAGTAAGAACAATAGCATAGCTACTTATATTATTTGGGCCATACTTTTGTCCTGAAAAATCTTACATTCTATTAGGAGGTAAGTCTTAAAAACCTCAAGGAATCACACAGGATAGGACATGACTAAATGCTGACTCAGTGTCTTGGGAATTCACGGAAGGAGGAAAGGTCAGGAAATTCAGTTTGGAAGAAGTGGGACCTGAACCAGACTTTAAAAGATGGCTGAACGTTTTAACAGGGACAATGAGGGGAAGAACAGAAAAAGTGAGCAAAAACTCGGAGGTGGGAATATGGGAGGCATATGCAAAGGCTGCAGAGCGAAGGGTGGCCTGTGGAGGCAGAGCCACCTTCAGCATTCCGCTGTGTGTTTACGTTTTAAATGCTTTTATATCCCCAGAGGCTCTTTTCAATAGACTGCTCATCCGCTGAGCCACTCTGTCTGTGTGACTTCATTACCAGAATTCCTTTTGTATTTGATATTCCATGCCTGTGACATGGTATCTTATAAAGCATATTAATAACGTAACAGAAATAAAATATATAATAACATATAAACATAAAACATAAAAACAATTGTTCTTAACAGACTTTTAAGTGACTAGATCAAAAGAAATATAGGAACAGAAAGCAATTCCCAAGCCCTGCAACATGTCCCATGCATTCTACTTAGCTATGAGTAAGACGGATTTATGTCAAAAATGATGGCTTAATTTCAGCCCTGGTAAACCCTTAGCTTGCCATCTCTCAAAGCAGCTGTTGTTTGGAAGAGAAATTGTCAAGTGCGTAAATAGCTAAAACCTGTGGTCATTTCAGATTGGTTTCTTTCACCTAGTAATGTGTATTTAAGGTTCCTCTTGTCACAGTTTGATAGATGGTTTCTCTTTAGTGCCAAATAGTATTTCATTCTCTGGATGTACCACAGTTTATTTATCTATTCACCCACTGAAGTACACGTTGGTTGTTTTCAAGTTTTGGCAATTATGAATAAAGCTAAAATAAACATCTGTGTACAAGTTTTTGTGTAAACATAAGTTTTCAGCTCATTTGGGTAAATACTAACGAGTGCAATCGCTTGATTGTATGGAAGGAGGATACTTAATTTTATAAGAAACTGTCAACCTGTCTTCCAAAGTGACTACCATTTTACATTCCCACCAGCAATGAATGAAAATTTTTGTTGCTCTGTATCCTTGTCAGCATGTGGCCTGCCAATTTTGAGTTTTGACCATTCTAACAGGTGGGGAGTGGTATTTCATTGCTGTTTTAATTTGCAGTTCTCTAGGACATACGATGTTGAGCATCTTTTCCATCTGTTGATCTTCTTTGGCAATGTGTGTGTTCATGTCTTTTGCTCATTATCTTGTTTTCTTATTGTTGACTTTTAGGAGTTCTTTGTATAGTTTGGATAATATTTCTTCATTAAAGACATCTTTTGCAAATATTTCTCCCTGTCTGTAGTTTGTCTTCTCATTCTCTTGATTTTCAAACTCTTATTTTTTAAAAATTTTGTTGAATTTATTGGGGTGGCATTGGTTAGTAAAATGATACAGGTTTCAAGTATACAGCACATCATCTGTGTATTGAGTTGTGTGCTCACCATCCAAACTCAATACCCCTTCTACCACCATTTATCCCTGCTTCACCCTAATCTGTCTCCTCCAGTGCCCCTTTCCTTCTGGTAAACGCCACACTGCATACTGTTATCTGTATCTATGAGGGTTCTTTTTGTTGTTGTTGTTGCTTAATTCCTCCACCTTTTTCACCAAGGCCCCAAATACCCTCCTCTCTGAGAGCTGTCAGATTGATATTTATGTCTGAGTCTCTTTTTATTTTGTTTATTAGAGTCCACATGTAAGTGAAATTATAAGGTATTTGTCTTTCTCTGACTGGCTTATTTCACTGAGCTTAGTACTCTCCTGGTCCATCCGTGCTGTTACACAAGATAAAATTTTCTTCTTATTATTTTTAATGCCCAAGTAATATTTCACTGTGTAAATGTACCACACCATTTTTATCCACTCATCTACTGATGGACACTTGGGCTGCTTCCAAATCTTGGCTATTGTCAATAACTTGGCAATGAATATAGGGGTGCATATATTCTTTCGAATTAATGTTTCAAGTTTTTTCAGGTATGGTCCCAGAAGTTGAATCGCTGGGTCAAAGGACAGTTCCATTTTTAATTTTTCGAGGTAACTCCATACTGCTTTCCACAGTGGCTGCATCAATCTGTAATCCCACGAACAGCGCACAAAGTCTCCCTTTTCCCCCCATCCTCACAACACTTGTTGTTTGTCAATTTACTGGTGATGGCCATTCTGACAGTGTGAGATGATATCTGATTATGGTTTTAATTTGCATTTCTCTGATGATTAATGACATTGAGCATGTTTTCATACGTCTATTGGCAGTCTGTATATCTTCATTGGAAAAGTGTTTATTTAGGTCCTTTCCCCATTTTTAATTGGATTGTTTGTTTTTTTGGTGTGGAGCTGTGTAAGTTTTTTATCAGTTTTGAGTATTATTGCCTTATCAGATGTATCATTGATGAATATGTTCTGCCATTCAATGGGTTGTCTTCTTTTAAAAAAGACTTTATTTATTTATTTTTAGAGAGAGGGGAAGGGAGGGAGAACGAGAAACATCAATGTGTGGTTACCTCTCATGTGGCCTCCACTGAAGACCTAGCCTGCAACCCAGGCATGTGCCCTGACTGGGAATCGAACCGGTGACACTTTGGTTCACAGCCCACACTCAATCCACTGAGCTACATCAGCCAGGGGGTTGTCTTTCAATTTTGTTGATGGTTTCTTTTGCTGTACAAAAACTGCTTAGTTTGATGTAGTCCCATTTATTTATTTTTTCTTTTGTTTCCCTTGCCCAAGTCAATATTATCAGAAAAAATATTACTATGAGAAATGTCTGAAATTTTATTGCCTGTGTCTTCTTGTAGGATTTTTATGGTTTCATGACGTAAACATTTTAAGTCTTTAATCCATTTTTTAAAAAGCATTTATTTATTTTTAGAGAGAGTGGGAGGAAAGAGGAAAGAGAGGAAGAGAAACATCAGTGTATGGTTGCCCCCGCTACTGGGGGCCTGGCCCACAACCCAGGCATGTGCCCTGACTGGGAATCGAACCTCAATCCCTTGGTTCGCAGGCCCGTGCTCAATCCACTGAGCTACACTAGCCAGGGCTGAGTGTTGATTCTTAAACTTTTATATGCACATGATTCATTTGGGATTTTATTAAAATTCATCTTCTGATTCAATAGCTCTATCATGGTGCTCGAGATTCCACATTCCAAAAGTGGTGCTGCTTTGGTGTTGCTGGAATAGCAAGTCTGTAGATCAGCCCAGTGGTTGTTTGCATTGGAGAGGACCAGAATGCAGGTGGTGGGTTCCTGTTAGAATGGTTCGGGCCACAGATAACGGTGCATGAAATACGCTGGTGGCAATGAAGAAGGAAAAGAATGGATAAATTTGATAACTCCGTAGAAGAAAAAGATCATTTATAACGTGGGGACTGGAATGCATTGGGGGAGAGAGGAGGGAGAACACAAGCATGAGCAGCAGCGACGCATGAGAGGCAGGTGGCAGAACAGGAAGACCTTAGAGCTGCGAGTCTGGAAACCTTGGTTCTGATCCCAGATCTGCTTTGAACTTCCTCTCTGACCTTGGGCAGGTTACTTAATTTCTTGGAACCTGCTTCTTCTGTCAAATGGGCACCGTAATCACTGCTCTGCTTGTCACACAGTTGTTTTGAGGTTCTAGTAAACTATAGTATATGTGAAAGTGCCATGTAAACACTAGAGCATGATACAAATGCAAAAATAATTACATCTGCAACGACCCTATTTCCAAATAAAGTCACATTCTGAGGTACTAGGAGCTAGGACGTATGATTTTTGTGGGGGCACAATTCAAGCCCTAACAAGGGTACTTCAGCACAATAACTTTCTACCAGGTCAGAAGGACTTTAGTGAACATCTACTTTGTGCAAGACCCTTGATGGTGTTGCTGGTGAGAGTGGGACTCTTTCACAGAATTGAGAGAAAAGCATTTCACCAACCCATGCATGGGAGATTGTGGCGCAGCAATATTTGTTTGGGTGGAAGGCTGACCCTTTGTCTGATCTCCATCCATCCTGCCATGGAAAAAGTTCAACCATGTCTTCAGCAAGGCCAGAACAAATGCCAGTGTCCAGAGTTTCTGTTTCATATTAAAGCTCAGTCCTTTGGAGCTTGCAGGTGGCTGCTAAGTAGTCTCAGTCCCCATCCAGGTAGCTTAGCACTGTTCCCGGCTATATTGCTGTACCCAGGCTCCTACCTGGAGACTGAGTTTGGAGTCTGCACAGCTGCCGGCTCTGCAGCTGCTAGGGCCATGTGGTTATGGAGAAAGAATGTACAAGGGCATGGAGGAAGAGTGCAGGGGGTGAGCATGGTTCACCAAGAGAGCTCTTCTTTGTTCCCCGAGATTGTATTATCCTGGGCCTGGGAAAAGGCAGGAGCTTTTTCAAAATAACCCATCAACTTCCCAAGCTTTTGTAGGATCCTGATGGGTCCACCCCCCTGACCAATCCATCTTTCCCTGGGCTAGATTGACAAGCTTCCGTGGTTTCCATTTTGACCTCTATTGTGCCCGTGCCGACCTTCCCCTGCTCCCACCTACAGTTGGGTACCAGAGGTGAGAAGGGAGGGGTGTTAATCCTGGGTGGGGCAATGTTGTGATTTCCCTGGAGTGTGAAGCTTAACTTCTGGGTGAAGCAAAGAGGCTTATGCCTGTCCATTAGACTCAACAATGTCTGATTCCCTTTGCTGCCTTTCTTAGTAGTAGTTAGCTAACTATCTATGGTGACAATGGGAGAGAGATGACTGTAAGTAATTGGACTTAGTGATCCTTTAAGGTCCTAAACTAGGGAGGCAGCATAACATAGTGGTTTAGAGCCCAGGCTCTGAGCCGTGCTGCCTGGGTTTGGGTCTGGGCTCTGCCAGTTTGTTAACCATGTGGTCTTGGGCAAGTAATGTAATCTCTGTGCTTCAGTTTATTTATCTGTAAAATAAGGATGATAGTACCTAACTGATAGGGTTTCTGTGAGGCTACAGTTAATTAGTACCTATGAAGAACTTGAACCATTGTCTGGTAAGCACCTGATAAAATATTAGTGATTTGTATTATTAAAGTAACTTCCAAATAGAAAATTCTGTAATTTAGAACACCTTACAGCAGACTGTAGTGAAAGACCAAACGAGCAGGATGCAGGTATAGAAGCTCGTAGAATGTAGGATGTGAGGGCTGGAAGTGTCTTTAGGGACCATCTACCTGAGCTTTCTCTTTTTACAAATGGGGAAACCAGGGTTCAGAAAAAGGAAGTGGCTTTCCCTGGATTGAATGGCCCATTAGTGGTAGAACCAGGGCGATTCACTCTGATGAATATTCTTTCTGTGTCTCCCTTACTTTAGTTCAACAAAAAAATAAGTCTTTAATCATGCATTGAGTATCTACTCCAATTTAAGTCCAGCACCACGTTCTGTAAACACATATGTGACGGAGACAGTTTTTGGCTTTTAAAGGAGCCTGTAGCTCAACAAAGAACTAAATAAGCCTAAAAATGTAATAATGTTTGTTTTTTTCTTTTTAAATGTCTATTTCCCTGTTTCACTTGCAGCAAATAAAAAGAAGGAGAAGGAACGGCCAGAGATTTCTCTTCCTTCGGATTTCGAGCACACGATTCACGTTGGTTTTGATGCTGTCACAGGGGAGTTTACGGTAAGTCTCGGGTCACGGGAGGGCCTTTGGTCTTTCAGACTTCTGGCAATGCATTGTGAGAGTCAATCCTTCCTAGTCTTCCTGATGCCTCTGTCTTTGCCCGAGGCTCTCATTACTATTTTCTTATACTCATGAGAAGGACACTTGACTCATCTCCAAAAGTGTACCAGAAAAACCTTTGACTCTTCATTCCTTAAATAGAGCTCAATAAAGTGACCCCTCGGCAGCAGGCTCTGTTCTGGACACTGATGATGCAGAGACAAATCAGACATAGTTCCTACTCCAGAGCAGGAATAGCCTGGTGAAGGAGCAAAATCTCAGATGTCTAATACAAGGAGATACATATTGCCAAGAGACTTGTGCAGCACTCTGAGGGTATAGAGAGAAAGGAATGACTAAACCCGTCTTTGCTCACGAGGGTCAAAGTGAGCTCTGATTTCCTTTCAGGGCTCCCTGTGACTGTCTTCCTGACAGCCTTACATGTTTCTCTTACAGGGGATGCCAGAGCAGTGGGCCCGCCTGCTTCAGACATCAAATATCACTAAGTCGGAGCAGAAGAAAAACCCGCAGGCTGTCCTGGATGTACTGGAATTCTATAACTCAAAGAAGACCTCCAACAGCCAGAAGTACATGAGCTTTACAGGTATGAGGATTGTGTCCAGGGCATTGTAGGAAAAAAGGGATTTTCTTCTGGGTGGAAAGAGCCCCTGACTGTTGGCGTGGGGTCCGAGAAGAAAGTGTTGGAAAAGCGGAGATAGTACTTTCACTGAGACAGAATTTTGAAATTTGAGAGCCACGATGATGTGTTTTTGCATCACTCTTGAGTCTTTACTCTGAAACCGCCTGTTTTAAAAAAGCAACATACAAAGAACATACACTTTGTGCTAGAAGATCTAAATTCTGACGTTCGCTAGATTCTAACATTCACTCCATTTCTTTGAGCCTCAAATGGGATAATTCTATCTCTAGAGGTTGTAGTGAGGAATAAATGAGCTCATTGATGTGGAAGTTCCTTGTAGGTTGTAAACAGCACCATAGAAAAGTAGCCGTCATTATCATCATTATCCTTAATATCGTTAAGTTATTTAATAACACATTTAATGTGTATCTTTTGAGTAGGTAAGCCCAATTTCTTCCTCAAGGCACTAATTTTTATCAGTCAAGTGAAAACAGGTTAGTAATAATAAATGCTCTTTAGATGTACTCTCCCTGTCTAGGGGACTGCGTGTTTCAGAGTTGTTTCTAATAGCAGAATTGAGATTAGAATCCAGGTCCCTGAATCCTGTACCAGCACCCTTTGAGTTTCCTACTTGCCTCTAGTAACTTCATTTGGAGAACCTCCTTTTATGAAAGAAAATTTTATAGCAGAGAAAAATTTTCTTTTTTTAGATAAGTTAGGAGAAGGCCCACATTTCTGGAAACTTTTGTGTAGCATCTTAGAATGTTAGAGCAAGAAATATCCTAAATATGTATCACTTCCAGTTTCCCCTTGTTTTTGCAGACAAAGCCAATAAAGTCTCTGTAGTGTGGCTAAATTAGCAGCAGAGCTAGTCTCCTATCTCCGAGTTCAGTGCTCTTTCCAGAGTTCATGCTGTCTTTTTCAAAGGTCAGGGTTTTGGGGAAGGTGAGAACCAGGATGCACTAGCTGATTTGGAAGGATGCTTTCCCCAGCAAGTATCTGGCTTGCATCACAGGGCACAGATGGTGAGGAGGGCAGGCTGCAGCTTCGCTCATGCTGCCCTGGCGGTGCCCAGGAGAGGGTCATCGCGTGTTCCCAGCAGTGGTTCCTTCTTCACGTCTGGCCCCGCTGGGTCTGCCTTACTTCTCCCGTTGAAGGACTGGGGCATTCCAAGGAGGAATTGGGGTTCAGGGGTTCTGGGGGGCAAGTTTTCTAGTCAGGAGGTTAGAGCTTGTGTTTTAGGGAGTTTGTCACAGAGTCATGCAATTATAGAGCTGGCTTTAAAAGCCTCAGCGGCAAAGTTTTTGGAAGAATCTGTTTTTCATTTTTGTATTACTATTATTTATTAATTATATTTATTCGCATTACAACTGTAAATATTCCCCTTTCCATTCTGTACTCTTTGGAAGGAAATCATTGTGCACAACTCATGCCTAAGGATACATAAAAACATTAAGTTGCACTTTCTTTTTTTAATCATTTTTTTATTGTTATTCTATTATAGTTGTCCCAATTTCCCCCCTTTGCTCTCCTCCGCCCATCCCACCCCCTGCTCCCATAGTAAATTCCCACACTGTTCTTATGTGTACATGTGTGTAGATGTATACAGGTGCCATATACGTATATGGAAGCATAGCTCTGTTGATTTGCGTATATTTGGAATTAAAATCCACTAAATATTCATGAATGAATAGATATATGCATTCAGATAATTGTGTGTATATTCATCTATGTGCACATATGTGAATAACATTGAGTATTCTGCATGTGCATGTATTCATGTGTGTAGGATTTTTAATTTTCTAGACCTTGAGGACCAGAGCTAACTCTAGGCAAAATTTTATGTTTGGCACAGTTTATTTTTAATGTCATGTCTCTCCTTTTTCTGTTTCCCCTCATTTCCTGCTATTAATTATGCTAATACAACCTCAATCTGTATATGCTTGTATATAAATGATTCCATTTGATACTCATAATGGCCTTGTGGGGTTGGCAGGGGAAGGACTATTATCCCCATCTTACAGACTCAGAGAAAGTAATTAGGCTCAGAAAAATCAAGTGACTCACTCAGGGTGACTCAACTGATATGTGACGGAAGTGTGTTTTAACTTGGGCCTTTAATCCCTCTGCTGTTTATAACCCAAGCATGATCCTTCATGCCAATCTTTGTTAATTTTCCCATTTTTTAAGCACTTTATTTTCTGTACCAGTTAGTAGCTAACGTGCTGGCAAAAAGTAATCTAGATCGACAACTCAAAGTTCTGGAGTGTAGCCCTATGTAACCACTGATACGTGTAATCTCGAATGAATTTCTTTTGTTCTCTGAACTTTAGTTTCCTCATTTGTAGAATGAAGAGATTGGAAGTACTTTCTGCTCTGTCATTCTGTGCTATGGGATTTGATTTTGAAATATAGAAATTATACATTACAGTTAAAAGGAGCAAAACTTAACTTGCTTCTTGTGTGGATGAGATACGTATTTCTTATCAGAACACTCAGTGTTCATAGACACTACTGGTTTACAAGGTCGGGGTAGTGTGGTGAGGGTGTAATATTGTGCTTTGCTTTGCCTAAGCTTCTGTTCTTTGGACAAAGGGAACAAATGAACTATGTTTAAAGTATATCCTGAATTGATTTCTCTAGAATAGAGCTGGGTATTCAGGGTTTGTTTTAAGAACATTGTGTCATAGCTTGTGGGTTCATTATTTGTCATAGGACCAAAGAGGCCGCACCTGGCACTTTCTTATATAATAGAATTGGAATCTTGGGACATTCTCTGGACTTGGTTTTTGGTGGGGAATTTGTTGCATCTGGTAAAATATTTCTCCTCCTTAATTCCTCTGGTGGTAAATCAACAAAGTCACTTTCTTCTTGGGTCTTTAGGAATTAAAGAATAAAATGAAATACAGCACTTGGTCTTGAAACTTCTTTTCTTGCTAAAAATCTCCATTGAGTATATGTTTCATATTTCATTAAGTCTAAGATATCACTGATTATAAGATACATCATTTTTTTTGTATACCACTAAAAAGAGGTTGCCAATTAAAACATGAAATGGCTTTGATTATAGGACACATCTCTGTATCAGAGATGTTAATGTGAAAAAATGTGCATCTCAGACTCAATGAAATATGGTGATTACCTCATTGAGGAAGCTTGAATCTATTATTAGAAGCAAGATTCTGCCTTTAATTAGACTTGATATGATTAATGCCTTTCTTTTCCTAAGCCTTAGTCTTTCTCTCCCTGTGGGGAATAGACATGCATGTAGAGGATCTTTTCTAAACGCTGAAACTGCAGGCTGATCATAATTTGCCATGGATGGCTCGGGAAAGTACCAGCTGTGAATTGTTTCCCTTTCTTTTAGATTGCAGGAAATTTCCTTAACTATGCAGGCCTATGATGTGGGTACAGTTCTAGCATAGTATTTAGACTTCAGGCAGGATTCAAGTCTTGACTTCTATTTAACCTGTGTGTATCCTGGGCAAATTACTTAACATCTCTGAACCTCGGTTTCCAAGTCTATAAAAGTAAACATTATAACATTACTCAGAACTGTAGTGATGAGTAAGGGAAGTAATGTGTAAAATGTGCTTAGCATGGTACCGTAGTACCAGTAACACTGTTATTTTCTGAGCCTGTCAATTGCTTGACTGAAGAACAGATTGACCGTAATTGTTTACTGACTGAGTCCCTGATCTTTTTTTCCTTTGCAGATAAATTAGCTGAGGATTATAACTCTTCTAACACTTTGGTAAGTCTTTATTTCCTCTGTTCTGACATGGGCAGGCATGGTGGTCAGGGATCAAAGACAGTGTGGCAGGTGCAGAGCCGCTCCCAGGGCTGGGAGGCGCTCATCTTGGTTGCTCCCACACCCCCGGCTGCAGTGTCCCTATCTCTGTAGGGAACTGCAGAGGAATCGGACTTCATAAACAGTAGGTGTCTCTTTCAGTTTTAATTTTTTAATATTCTAGAAATCCTAACCTTGGAACCAGAAGAACTGGCATTAGGGCTCAGTTATTCATCTGTAGCTTTGAACCTTGGGAAAGCCCGTTGTCTTTCTGAGCTTGGTACATACACTTTGTCTTACCTGAACATGTCTTCGAAAATCTGAATTTTGAAAATAATTGCCTCTCCTTGGTTGGTTGGGTCTACAAAACCAGGATTTGGACTAATTGTTGAAGGGAGCATGTTCTGTTCATTTAAGATGTGCTCTGACGTTCTAGTGAATGCCCTGTCAGGCGAAGGGCTGGAAAGTAACACCGGATGGCCACAAATCTTCCTCTGCCTCTTTCAACTTACAAGTTCCATTTTCCAGAGCAAATAAAATGTACTGATGCATTCGAAAGGGTCTTTAAATAATAACCTGTGATACGTATATAAGAGCATACTGGTATTCTTTACACCTGATGTTATCTCTTGTACAAAGGGAGTTATGTCATATTAATTTACTAAACGTTGGCAAGCCCCTGCTCTGTGCCAGGTCCTGTGGAGAAGTTGCAGTATAGGGATGAATCAGATATTGCCCCAGTCCCTAATAATTTCCTAGTCTGGTGAGTGACAGGAAAGCAGCAACAAGCAGTCCCAGGGCAGAGTGCTAAGGGTTTGTGAGGCCAGGGCCAGTCTGCCTTGTTCACTGCTGTGTGCGTGGCCTCTGGCAGGCAGCCACTTCCTGAATGAAAGGCTGGACGTATAAGCAAAACTTCCTCGATGATCGAGTCTGAGCTCAATGAGTTAGTTATCTAGGGTAAGAATCGGGAAGAGATGAGGGTATTTCAGACAGAGACAGAATAAGTAGCATGTGCCAGGACAAGGGGGGTGGCAGGGATGTTTGTACAGGAAACTGCGAATGCTTTGTTATGGCTGGAATGTGAAGTGTGAAGGGACTAGAAGTGGGTAACAAGGAGAAGTGGTAAGCAGGTCAGATCAGGTAAGAGTTTTACTCCATCTTAAAGGTCATGAGAAGCTGTTGAAGAATTTTAAGCAGGAGGGTAGTGAGTTCTAACACAATACTGAGTCACCATTAAAATACTTTGAGCTATGCTTCCCGGCAGTGCGGATTTGTTTACTCTGAGTCATTTATACTGTTATCAGTTATAAAATATGTTCACACGTCCAGTGCCTGCGAGCATACTTGGTCCTTTCTTATTCAGTATTTTTTTTAATCCTCAAGGGAGTTTAGTGAGCGGGGGTTACTGTTTTTTTTTATGGTTGATGAACCTGAAATTGAGAAGGGTTAAAGGCAATAGGTATTAGAGAACCAGTCTTCGTTGCCTTCCTCTGATTTATTCTTTCATCAACTGGAGGATATACAAGTATAATTAAAAGGTAGGGAAGAATTTGCAAATGGTAAGATCTCTGGGAGTTCTTACCACTGTTGAATAGTAAATCATTGAAGAACACTGAGCTGTGCTTTGTGGCTCAAATATCTTTGTGCTTTTATAGGAGAAGCGAAAGCTTTCGTATATTGAGTTGCTACTATGTGCCAGGCACTGGGCTAATAACTAGACACATAGTTATTAGTTATTATACATGTATATAGTTATTAGCGTAATTAGTCCTCACAAGTACCTTGTGAAGAGGGTATTATCATTCCCATTTCACAGGTAGAAAAGCAGAGTTTCTTGGAGATTCCTAATTAGTTATTGTGGCAGAACTAGATTAGAACTCGGGTCTTCTGGGTGCTGGCCCAGGATTCTTTTCACCGCGGCAGGGATCTGAGAAAGAAGGTATCAGAGAGGTCTGATAAAGGAGACTGCAACAAAATCAGAGCGATGTTGCTCCTGAGTGAGGAGGAGGAGCCCTGGGGCTCATGCCATATGGCAGAGAGGATAACACCTGCTTGGTGAAAACCTGTACTGGTTTAGTATCTACAATTAAAACCACTCACATTGTCAGGGACATTTTTTTTTCTCTCAATTCAGAACACTTGTCCCTGTGGCTCATTACTTTTTATTTCCTTACTAGTTTTATAGGAGGGATATGGTTTGTATTGTGGTAGGGTATTATTATTTATCATATTGGTTTCATATAGGTCATTTCATCTGATTTGTGAAATAATTGGACAGGATTGTTATCCCTATAACACAGGTTAAAAAATTGAGACTCAGAGAGATTAAGCGACTTACTCTCTACCCTTGAGTGAGTTAATAGTAGAAACCAGCACAAAATTCAGTTCTCCAGATCATTCATTTATTCCTTCATACTATAAATACTTACTTACCACCTTGTTTGTGCCCAGGTGTTGGTAATACAGAAATGAATATGCGCTGTCTCAGTCCCTGAGGCAAAATTTTACAACAGACTACAAGAGTAAGGACTGCAAGAGAGGTATAAATAATGTGCAATGGAGATCATATTTGTTGGGCCCTAGTGATTTATTCATTAAACAAACATGATCTTTAAAGGTCTTCTGGCTCTAAAATTCTGTTATTTGTGGCATTGGTCTGAGATCTCATATTGAATGCCTTTTAGTGTCTGAATTCTCATTTATGAAATGAATACCTACTGTGTGATAGGCTCAGGATTCAAATGCTGGTAAGGTTTTTGCTCTTGATCTCATAAATTAGTGAGGAATCAGGACACATAAACAAGGATTTACAGTATGGTGTTAGGTAAACATAGGTAATGATACCAGGCAGAAAAAAGAGCAATGCTTTCCTGCCTGAAGTAGCATGAGCATACGCCAAGCTAAGAATCCATCATTCCAGGCCAAAGAACTTAAACTTTGCCCTATGGCTAAGGAATGATTTAAATATGAGTTTGATATAATTGGGTGTGCATTTTAGTCTAAACAAACAGAGGATAAAAAAGAATTTTTAGAAATTAAAAATATTATTGAGTAAATAAATTCTCAAGGATTAAAAGCCAAATACACAGAAAAGTAGATTAATGATATAAATTATAAAAACAGATGGAAAATATGAGAATAAGAGGCACAGGGAGGTTAGGCAAGGATTCAGAAAGAATTAGAGAACTGAGGCACTAGTGTGAAAAAATAATCAAAGGAAGAAATTGTTGCCCTCACAGTTGATGGTGGGAGTGTAAAGTGGTGTGGCCTCTGGGGAAAACAGCCCAATAGTTCCTCAAAAGGACAAGCGTAGAATTACCATATGACCTAGCAATTCCACTCCTAGGCACCATATTTTGCTGTGTATAGTGCACACCCACATTCCAGTACTGCCTGTGGGTAATGTGCATCTTTATTTTTCCCTCAAAAATCTGGGCCAAAATGCATAGTATACATGGTGAAATATGGTATACATGCAGTAGAAGTGAAAACATACATTCATATGAAAACTTGTATATGAATGTTCACACGAGCATTATTCATAATAGCCCAAAAGTAGAAACAACCCAGATGTCCTTCAATTGATGAATAGATTAAATATAAGTATTATATCAATACAATGGAATATTATTCAGACATAAAAAGGAATGAAGTATATTAATAATTTTACAATATGGATAAACCGCACAAACTTTATGCTAAGTAAAAAAAGCTAGATACAAAAACTATATGTTGTATGAGTCTGTTTATGTAAAATGTCTAGAAAAGGTAAATTTATACAGACAGAAGGAGACCCATGGTTCCCTGGGGCTGGGCACGGGAATGGGAATGACCTGGGGTGATGGGAATGTTCCGAAACTAGATTGTGGCGATTGTTGCACAAATTTATAACATTAATAAAATCATTGAAATTGTATGGGTGAATTTTATGATATGCAAATAATACCTCAGTAAAGCAGCTTTTAAAAAGCAGTTACATATTTTGAATAATATAGAAATAAAAGTAAACATTCCTTGGGAATACCTGGTAAAGATGTCAGATTGAACACAGACATCTGTTTCTTGAAATCTCACTAGAACTATAATAAAGGAATGGTCTCTCCAGCCCAGAAGGTTGGAGAGAGAACAGGAAAAGAGACAAGAGCAACAAAATAGGAGGCAATGACAGATTGATAAACAGCAACTGACTCAAGGAGGCTGAATCCAAAGCTGACAGTGGGCAAAGCTGATCTATGTGGCTGAGTCCTCAAAAGGCTCAGGAATTGGTAGCACTTCTGAAACTGGAGGTGAAGTGGAGTGGAATGGGGAGGGTACTAACAGCAGATGCAATTAAAATTATTTAGGATGCAGTTAGATCCCTAAATCTCCTCCCCTACTCTATACCACTGAGTGGTTGCCCTTCCCTGGCAGAAAACTGGAGGTTTATTTTCTAGAGAAGTTAAAACTGAGGATTTCTGGATAGGATGTTAGACACAGTTAAATATAAGAGTAACATAACAAAAATAGGTAATTAAGTGAATATATGCATACTGAATGCTCACCCACTCCCCTTACTAGGCTCCTACAATACTTGTAGCCAGACCTTTATTCTTAAAGCAGGACATGAAAAGATTCTTCTCTGGATCTGACCAGCCTAAATTCTAAAGACAAAACAGGGAAGTTTCTCCAAATGGTCCAATTGGAATATTCTATAGTGTTACGAACAAACAAACAAAAAAACTAGATTAGGGTGATTATACAGCTCTAAAACTTTATTAAAATTATATGAATTCTTTCATCTGCCAGAAATATTCTTTTTCCTGGTAAGTCCCATGGCTTGCACTCTCAATTCATTCAGGCCACTGCTTATGTGACTTTTCATAAGAGGCCTTTCCATGAGTATTCTGTCTCATGTAATAGTTCCCCACTACCAAGCAGTCTCTATTCTCATGGTTTACCTTATTACTACTGCCGGACATACTGATTAATTTGGACTGTTTCCTCTTCTAAAATGTAAGCCATAGACTTAGGGACTTTATTTTGTTCTTTAATATATGGCCCCAAACAGTGGAATAGAGACTGGTATCCAGTGAATGAATCAATGGTTTAAGTCACTGGCTTTTTTAACAACAGAAGTTTGCGGTTATTACTTTATTTTCAGATGACATGGCAACTGTACATAGAGAACCCCAAAGATTCCCCCAAGAAACTACTAGAACTGATAAATGGATTCAGCAAAGTAGCAGGATACAAAATTCATACCCAGAAATCAGTTGTATTTTTATATGCCAGTAACGAACAGAAGGAGAAATCAAGAAAACGTCATTCACAACTGCTTCAAAAAGAATAAAATGGCTAGGAATAAATCTAATCAATGACGTAAAAGACCTGTACTCATAATATTGTAAGATGCTGAAGAGAGAAAAGAAGATACAAGTAGGTGGAAGCACACACTGTGTTCACAGATAGGAAGGATTAATGTCATTAAAATGTCCATGCTCCCCAAAGTCTATAGATTTCAGTGCAATTCCTATTAGATTCCAATGACATATTTCACAGAACTAAAACAAATATTTCAGAAATTTATGTGGAGCCACAAAAGGCCCTGCATAGTAACGGCGATCCTGAGAAAGAAGAACAAAGTTGGGGGAATCACGCTACCTAATATCAAACTATATTATAAGGCCCATAGTAATCAAAACAGCATGATACTGGCATAAAAACAGATGCAAGATCAGTGGAACAGAATAGAGAGCCTGGAAATAAACCCACACCTTTATAGTCAATTAATATTCAACAGAAGAAGGAAGCACATACAATGAGCTAAAGATATTTTATTCAATAAATGGTGTTGGGAAGATTGGACAGATACATGCAGAAAAATGAAACTAGACCATCCTCTTATACCGCACACAAGAATAAATTCAAAATGGATCAAAGACTTAAATATTAGGCAGGAAACCATAAAAATCTTAAGAGGAAAACATAAGCAGCAAAATCTTAGACATTGCTTGTAGAAATTTTTTATTAAAGATGTCTCTCCAGGGAAGGGAAACAAAAGAAAAAATAAACAAATGAGATTACATCAAACTAAAAAGTCTTTGTACAACAAAGGAAATCATCAACAAAATAAAAAGACAGCCCACAGAGTGGGAGAACATATTTCCCAATATATCTGATAAGGGGTTAATATCCAAAATTTATATTGACAAAACTCACCATTAAAAAACAAACAACCCAAAGAAAAAATGGGCAAAGGACCTGAATAGCCACTTCTCCAAAGAGGACATACAGATGGCCAATAGACTTATGAAAAGATGCTCATCATCAGTAATCATCAGAGAAATGTAAATTAAAACCACAGTGAGTTACCATCTCACACCTGGTGGAATGGCCATCATAAACAAATCAACAAACAACAAGTGCTGGCCAGGATGTGGAGAAAGGGGAACCCTTTTGGACCATTGGTGGGAATGCAGATTGGTGCAGCCACTGTGGAAAGCAGTATGGAGATACCTCAAAAAATAGAAAATGGATCTGCCTTTTAAACCACTGATCCCACTTCTGGGAGTATATTCAAAGGAACCCAATACACTAATTCAAGAGAATATAAGCACCAATGTTCCTTGCAGCATTATTTATAGTCGCCAAGTTATGGAAGCAGCCCAAGGATCCATCAGTAGACGGATGGATAGAACAACTGTGGACATTCACACAATGGAATACTACTCAGCTGTAAAAAAGAAGAAAATGTTACCCTTTGTGACAGTGGGGATGGACCTGGAGTGAAATATGCTAAGTGAAATAAGCCAGTCAGAAAAAGACAAATATCAGCCCTGGCTGGCGTAGCTCAGTGGGTTGAACGCAGGCCTGCAAATCAGAGGGTCGCTGGTTTGATTCCCAGTCAGGGCACATGCCTGGGTTGTGGGCCAGGTCCCCAGTCGGGGGGCATGTGAGAAGCAACCACACATTGATGTTTCTATCCCTCTCTTTCTCCTTCCTTTCCCCTCTTTCTAAAAATAAATAAAATCTTTTAAAAAAGATAAATATAATTTCACTCATATATGGAATATAATGAAACAATTGAACTACAAGGAAAATGGAGGCAGACTCATAGAGAGCTGGCTGACAGTTAGTTGAGGTGGGGAGGTTAGGGGGTGGAGGGATTGAGCAAAAAGGAAAAAGGACTCGGACAGGGACAACAGTGTGGTCACTGCAGAGGGGAGAGGGACATAAGGGGACTAAATGGTAATGGAAAAATACAATGAAGATGTTTTTAAAAGTTTGTGGTTATTAGACATAATGGTAATTTAATCGAT